>OU015499.1:166736329-166848829 GCA_907164885.2 Dolomedes plantarius
ATATCTATATGTATATATATATATTAATTATTATATATATATATATATATATATATATATATATATATATATATATATATATATGTGTTGTTGTTGCTACTTATGCCCCTTGACCGATATGTAACATCAGGTCAAGTCCCGAAGGCTATGGGCGATGAACGTGCGGTTCCGGTTTTTAATAGCACCACAAGGGTCGGAGTTCGACTATGTACATATATATATATATATATATATATATATATATATATATAGACATATATACATATCTATATGTATATATATTAATTATATATATATCTATATGTATATATATATATTAATTATTATATATATATATATATATATGTGTGTTGTTGTTGCTACTTATGCCCCTTGACCGATATGTAACATCAGGTCAAGTCCCGAAGGCTATGGGCGATGAACGTGCGGTTCCGGTTTTTAATAGCACCACAAGGGTCGGAGTTCGACTATGTACATATATATATATATATATATATATATATATATATATATATATACAGATGGAGTACAAAATAATACGAACACCTGTGAAAAAGTACGATGTATTTCACACCTGCAGTACAGCCGCGCCACCTGCAACAGAAGTCTGCCACCTAGTGAGCGTGAAGAGGAAGGTATCAGTCTCTCAACAGCAGTCACCTACGCTGCATGCTTCTATCGAACTGTCTGTGATAAGTTGAAATGTCAGACCTGTCAGAGTTCCAAAGAGGAATGATAGTTGGAGCGCGTTTAATTGGAGCATCGGTTACGGAAACAGCAAACCTTTTGGGGTTTGCAAGGAGTACAGTATCAGCCGTTATGACAGCGTACACGAGAGAGGGTAAGACGACGTCTTCAAAGCACAACAGTGGCCGAAAGTCCAAGCTTGCTGATAGGGATAGACGGGTCTTGAAGCGCATAGTAGCCCGAAAGCACAAGCAATCGTTATCCGAGATAACATCCGAAATGAACAGTCATCTCCAGGACCCCGTTTCAACAAAAACTGTCAAAAGGGAACTTCATGCTGCGAACATTTATGGCAGAGTGGCAATTCGTATACCCTTGGTGACAGCAACTAATGCTTTCAAGCGACGCCAATGGTGTAGAGATCACAAAGGCTGGTCCCCACAGCAGTGGCAACAGGTAATATGGTCAGATGAATCGTCATTCACCCTATTTCAGACGACCGGACGCGTTTATGTCTGGAGAACGCCCAAAGAAGCGTTTCATCCTGAATGCCTCTTGCCGACTGTGAAGCATAGGGGTGGCTCCATTATGGTATGGGGTGCGATATCTTGGCGCGGTCTTGGGCCACTTGTTATTCTGCATGGGAAGATCAAATCCAATCACTATCTTAGCGTTCTAGGAGATTATGTCCATCCTTTTGTCCAGACTGTATTCCCTGTAGAGCGACCGCTTTTTCAAGACGACAACGCCCCTATCCACACTGCTAAGTGTGTTCAAGAATGGTTCGAAGAGCATGACGATGCAGTTGAACATCTCGCCTCGCCCCCTCAGTCTCCGGACTTGATTATTGAACATTTATGGCAATATTTGGAGTCTAAACTTCGTTCCCGATTTCCACCTCCATTCGGACTTTCAGAATTAGAGACCGCTCTGCAGGAGGAATGGCTTAATATTCCTTTAAATATTGTCCATGACTTTTATGCATCTATCCCACGTCAATAAATGTTTTGCCACTTGAGCTTATGTGTACAAAATAGAAAAAGTTATTTTTCTTATTCCTGTCAAGTGTATTACTTCTAAGGATTTAAATTTTTTATTATTGTATATAACTAGCATTATTGCCCGGGTAGATATAAAATGTTTCATGCATTCCATCAAAAAAATACTGAGCTGCACCCCCCGCTCTTCATGTTCATCTGGCTAACAAGATTGCGCTTAGCGCGTTTCTATGAAATGATATACAAACAATAAGAAAGAAACTTTGAGCCTGCGGATCTTCGTCTGATTATACGTGTGATTTTATTGAGAATTAATAACACAGTGTTGCGTGATTCGCACGTTTGGATTGAATAAGTTTACTGTTTAATTATATTTATTAGATAATGTTTAATTAGATTTGTTTGATCCACTGTTTAATTAGAAATAAGTTTTATAATTTACATTTGCCTTTATTTTTTATTTTTCCCTTAAAAACGCAGTTTTTTCCACATCACCCAAGAGGTAAAGTGCAAGATGCGTTATTCCCTTTATTTAATGAAATGAAGGCGGGATTCCGCATGAAGCCTAGGCTCAAAGTTTCTTTCTTTCTTATTGTTTGTATATCATTTCAGTCGATACGCGCTAAGCGCATTCTGTCTGGCCAGATGAACATGAAGAGCGAGGGTGCAGCCCAGTATTTTTTTGGTGGAATGCATGAAAATTTTATATCTATATATCTACCCGGGCAATCATTCTTTAAAAATTATTTCATTAATTTTCTTATGCCTTAATATAACTAATGGACTAATAGCTCGGAATGAAAGTTATGTGTCGTTATGTTTCTCTGTTTAAAGAGCTTTTATTATTTATTTTTCCATTAAACGCTCAGTTTTTTCCACATCACCCAAGAGACGCAATTTTTTCCACATCACCCAATAGGTAAAGTGCAAGATGTGTTATGCCCTTTATTTAATCAAAGTAAGGCGGGATTCCGCATGAAGCCTATTTTCCTTACTTTGGTGATTCGGTTTTTTTTATTGTCAACAGGCCAAAAACCGCATCGGTTTTTAATTTTCCCAAGGCGAAAAACCGTTGAAAAAGCAAATTGTAAATCGGTTCAAGCGATGAGAAAAAACTGCAAATAACAAAGGACACAAAGCAGAGCCGGGAAAGTTGTGTTAAAACACACTAATTTGAACTGCATTCTTAAAAAACTCCCATCTCAGTTAGTCTAGTGGTTATATTTTATCTTTTACCGTATTTTAATATTTCTTTTGTCAATTTATTTCGTTGTTATGCACGTGACGCAAAATTAATTTAAAGTATCACAAAAAGAAAAGAAACCACGTGATCAGCATTTCATAAATTAAATTCTAAAAATTAATCTTTAAAAATTCACCAAAAATCAGAAAAGGGAGGTAGGTAAAGATTCGAAAAAGAAATCGTTTTAAAGGAATTTTTATGATATTTCTCGTGATATAAATTTTATAACCCTCGGATTATCATTTTAAATGCAAACTTAAAAAAATTAGAAAAACAGCTTAAAAATTTAATTTTAAAAAATCGAAGAAGAATTTTTCAAAAATCTTTATCAGCGCACCCCTCCACTATAGAAGAATCGCAATGCAAAATTTCAGCTCTTTATGTCCAACGGTTTGGACTGTGCGTTATCTGTTAGTCAGTCAGTCAATTAGGCAGGGCCAAAGTTTATTTCCATAAAGCTCTGTAGCTTCATGGTCATTACCAACCCTTCTTCCCCCGCGCGGGGGAAGAGGGGTTAGTATTGACCGCGCGGGGATAGGTTTGGGATTTCACTGATAACATGTTGTGGGGAACGGTCTGTATCCACAGGGGGTACGTGCATCTCTTAGGGGCACAAAAAATCATTAAAAAATTAATTTTAAAAAACTAATTGAGCCCCAAACTTCGTTTTTGCTGCGCTAACTTTCTCGGGTCCTAAACATTAACTGTGCCGAATTTGGTCCCGGTGGGTGAAACAGTCTATGATTCTATAGCGGACAAACAAACAGACAAGCTCTTTATATATATATATATATATATGTATATATATATATATATATATATATATATATATATATATATATATATATATAAATATATATATACACACATACATACATACATATATATATATATATACACACACACATACATATATATATATACATACACACACACATACATATATATATATACATACACACACACATACATATATATATATATACACACACATACATATATATACAGGTTGTCCATAATTAAAGTCTCACTTTCAAAAGGCTGCAAAAAAGAACCACTGGTCAGAATGACTTCAAATTTCAACTGAATATACTGGAAGAAGGGGGAAACGATTTGGCATAATAAAAAAAAGTTCCAAAATGTATCAATAGATGGCGCTGTAAGCGGTTGGAACTTTTTTTAAATATATATACATATAGCAAATGCGCAGAGCCCCACCTGGAAAGTTCTAGAAGCTTGTTTTCGCGCCCAACCCTGTACATTTATCGAAAAATAAATTCCCCGATGGAACTTCAATCCACTTCCGTTAACCGAGGTCATTATCCGAAACGGGGAAAAACCCTTTTTTCACCTGGAACGCGCCTTGGAATATGAAACTAGTGGCTTTTGGCTGCACGAAAATAATCTATCCCGAAGCCCCCTTTAAATTTAACTTAATTATTCCTTTAACTTAAACTTCCTTTAACTTAATTATTCCTTTAACTTAATTATTCTTTCCCTTAATTAATTCTTGACGTATATATATATATATATATATAGATATATATATATATATATAATATATATATATTATATAATATATATATATATATATTATATATACGCTCTATGGCAAGTCATTTGACAAATGATTTGCCATAAATAATATAGCAAAAAAATTTAATTGGCAGAAAGGAAGTTGTGGTATAAAGAAGGATTGGACTTAAAGGAAATAAAGAAAAAAGATGACAAATGAAAATCAGAATGAAAAGGAAGTCAACGAAGAGGTCGGGACGACAAAAGAGGACATGTTCTCTTTAAAAGAGAACACGATACACAGCAAAATTCCAGTACTAACAGACACCGATTTTGTAATTTTATGAAAGCATTATATATAAAGTTTACTCACTTTATTTTAATTCCTAATAAGACAAAATGTGTTAAAAATCATTGCATAAATGAGACGACAGTTAAAACCTGATACAAAAATTAAATAAATACCACGTATTACACCAACAAAAACATGACATTTTAAAGGATTTATTCAGCACAATTGATTTCATTCGGATTATGTTATGATATTATATATATATACACACACACACTCACACTGCTGGCCATTAAAATTGCAACACCATGAAGGAGGGATGATACAAACGTCAAATTCGCACGAAAGAAAGATGCTGGGATATGCAAATGATCTGCATTTAAGCGCAATCGAACGACGCAAGGAGAAACTCTGTATAAAAGGAAAGTGACGCAGCGGGTTTCTCATTCGGGAATCGCATTTGAATGTTGGTTGTTTGTGAGAAGATCGTGTTATAAGAAGGAGAAACGGCTACCAGTACGTGTCGGAATTCGATAGCGGCAGGGTCGTGGCCTATCGAGAGTGCGGTTAATCGTCAGCGATATTGCTACTCGCATTGGTCGGAATCAAACGACTGTCACGCGAATCGATGGGTTCAGGAGGGTCACCTCAACGGCCTCCCGGCACTAACGACCGAGAGGACAGACATGTCGTCAGGTCGGCCTTGCAGAATCGTACAGCCGCCTCACGGACTGTCTGCACGGCCACCATCGTTACGGCTTCCCTTGACACTGCAGCACAGAGACGCGCGGCGACAATGGTGCACCCAAAGACAATTTGAATACAGGAGTGGCACCACGTCGTCTTTTCGGACGAGTCTCGGATCTGCGTGCAACATCACGATGGACGTATCCGCGTCTGGAGGCACAGAGGAGAACGTACGTGGCATGCTTGAATTCAATATCGTCATACGGGACCTGAACCCGGTGTGATGGTATGGGCAGCCATTGGGTACACGACACGAACACCCCCTGTTAGCGTTGTCGGTCATCTGAACAGCCAGAGTTGCATTTCTCAGATCTTAAAGGCCGGTGGCTGTGCTCTATCTTCGAGGCCTCGGAGACATCATCTTTCGACAAGACAACGCAAGACATCATGTCTCCCGTCTTGTTTTCACCTACTTCGACTGCTGGCCTGGCCAGCACGTTCTCCAGATCTCTCACCCATCGAAAACATCTCGTCATGGGTTACTGGGCCACCACAGTCCTCCAGCCACTACGATGGACGAAGTGTGGTATAGACTTGAAGCAGCATGGAAGGACTTGCCCGTATCTGTCATCGAAGCCTAGCTCGACTCGATGCCTAACCGGGTTAGAGCTTTCAGAGGCGGCAACTGTGTGTAATAAGTAAAGTTTTGTTATTTGCTTTCCTTCCCGGTGTTGTAATTTTACTGGCCTGCAGTATATATATATATATATATATATATATATATATATATATATATATATTTGTGAGTGTGTGTGGATATACACTTTGGCTCTCGTCCAGAATTTCCTTTTTGATGAATGAAACTTTTTCCGGGTTAATTTGGTTGTGTCTGATCAAGCTGCGTAGCAGGAAAAACCCCTTCTCGAACACGTTGCAGGTGAACCGTTTTTCCCTGGCGTAGTTTCTGAAGTGTTCCTGCAGACGAAAGGCTTCTCTGCAATGTGGATGCCCATATGCCTCTCAAGGTTCCTCTTCTCGTAGAACCCCTTCCCGCACACGTCGCATGAGAAAGGCATCTCTCCCCCGTGGAAGACCAGCTGCTGACTCAGAGGGCGCTACCGAGTGAATATTGTGAGGCACACACCTCAGACGTGAGGTGTTTCTCCGGTGTGGGTGCGCAGGTGGAGCCTTAGGCTCGACCTCCAGGCGAATCTTTTCTGGCTTACACCGCACACGTGAGGTTTTCTCCGATGTGGGAACGCAAGTGTTCCTTAAGGTTCGCTTGCTGGGTGAACCCTCTCTGGCAGACTTCGCAAACGAAAGGTTTCTCTCCTGTGTGGGTCAGCAGGTGACGCATCAGGGTCCCCTTCGGGCCGAATCGTCTGTGGCACACACCGCAGACGTGAGGTTTTTCTCCGGTGTGGGTGCGCAGGTGTACCTTCAGGTTCGACTTCCAGGCGAATCGTCTCTGGCACACATCGCAGACGTGAGGTTTTTCTCCGGTGTGGATGCGCAGGTGTACCTTCAGTTCTCTCTGTCGAGTGAACCCTCTCTGGCAGACATCGCAGAGATGAGGTTTTTCTCCGGTGTGGATGCGCTGGTGTACCTTCAGGTCTCTCTGTCGAGTGAACCCTCTCTGGCAGACATCGCAGACATGAGGTTTTTCTCCGGTGTGGATGCGCAGGTGTACCTTCAGGTCTCTCTGTCGAGAGAACCCTGTCTGGCAGACATCGCAGACATGAGGTTTTTCTCCGGTGTGGATGCGCAGGTGTACCTGCAGGTCTCTCTGTCGAGTGAACCCTCTCTGGCAGACATCGCAGACATGAGGTTTTTTCTCCGGTGTGGTGAGCAGGTGTACCTTCAGGTCTCTCTGTCGAGTGAACCCTCTCTGGCAGACATCGCAGACATGAGGTTTTTCTCCTGTGTGGGTGAGCAAGTGTGCCTTCAAGGACTCCTGGAGGGCGAATCCTGCGTGACACACCGCAGACGAAAGGTTTATCTCTCGTGTGTGTGAGCAGGTGCTGCTTCAGATATGCCTGCTGGGCGAATCCTCTGTGGCACACGCCGCAGACGTGAGGTTTCCCTCCCGTGTGGGTGCGCAGGTGTCTGTTAAGTTTTTTCTTGGAAGCAAATCCTTTTTTGCAAAGGTCGCACATCAAAGGTTTTTCTCTAGTATGTTCGGGTGTGTATGTGTTTGGGTGAATCGGTCGAGTGGAGACGTTTTCGCATTCGGAAATATTCTCTACTTGCTTAGAGTTAAGGTGTTCTTCAGTGGCGTCAGTTACATTTGAAAAGCACGAATCACTGACAGTAGATATTTCTTCGTGGGGGTGGTGCTCCTGGGAAGAATGACTCGCGCCTGGGTTTTTCCTTTCGTCGGAATCGTTAAAAGTCAGTTCGTGCTCCATGTCCAAAGGACAGTAATGTGATAAAACACGAATAGGTTAAGTCACTCTAATCCAAATTAAATATGTTTATCATTATTAATTTTCCTTCGAAAACATGCTTGAAGCGAATGATGGATGCAAAAGATTTACTTCCTTTGATGAGAATCTCACATCAATGGTCAGTTCAGAAAGGTAAGTTAAAATGAAATCTGCTTGCCACGAAGGTCAGTGATTCATGCTAAAGATTTTTGATCTGATCCACTTCATTTAAAAAATAACTAATGCGGTAGGCATATTGTCTATATAACTTTAAAATCTGATTTTATATCAGAATGAATAAGTTTTGTTTATGGACCTATAAATTAGCGGAATCTAGAGTTATCTGAAATATGATCAGACAATAGATGCAAACTGGAGAAGACAATAGCACGGCTAATTCCAATGAACTACAGAGACATTCTCCAATTAGATTTCGGACAGACTCTGCTCGGCGCTGAATTTGCAGTATCCACTCTCATTTTGGGGACTTGAATTTCACAACCCGCGTTATTCTTTTACACTGCGTAAAGATTTCTGTCTCTGAGAAGTTCTGCGGGATTTTTTTTCTGGGCGTTAAGATTCGAACGAAATTTTAAGCAGCACAGAGGGTACTCACACCTGCAACGACATAAACAAAATAAAAGTAATGAGTATTTGTGTTTTTAAATCCTTCAATAAACTATACTGTCACATACAAAGCTACGCTGCACAAATAGAGTTTGGAATGATTTTCATGACTGTCACTGCACAATTCTCCCTCAGCAAGTGGGTGGTATGTCCAAAGAGAAAGTAGTTTCTGTAGAACGCATTTGCAAGTAAAATCTTTCTAACACGTAAAATGGAAGGCTTTCCAACACACCTTTTGGAATTACCTTTTTTACACGATCAAAAAGGTAATTCTCATTTTTACGACTCGTATTCTAAAACTTCATCGTAAACCAACTTAAATAATTCCATGTTGCTTAACATTCAGATGACCTTTTCTGGAATACAAAAGACGACGACTACACTGGGAACGACACGGGGAAAATTGAAGAGCGATCAGTGAGATAAACCTTTTAATGGATTAATTAGAATAGAAAAGACAACTACAATAGGTAATTATATATATACAGTAACCACCGCTTAGTGGTTATAAGAATCAACCGCTTATAAAATCAATATCGCAAAAACAAAAGTATTATTTCCATGTTAAAATTTCGCTTTAAGAATCATCTACCGGTTTTAAGAATCAGTTTACTTTCTTCGCTTTCCTTCATTTTTCCAAAAAGCCACTTAAACCCTCCAAAGGTACGAAGTTTTTCTTTATTTTTTAAAAGAAAGAGTGATAAAGGGATGGAATTCAGTCGTAAAATGCATCTCCTTCTTTGTTAGACATAACATAATAGTTCCCCTTAAACGCTTTAACTAAACACTGTCCTATTAGCTTGACCCAGAGGCATCCTACCCGTGCGGATCCGATTTCCCTTTTCTCCACTGACAAACAAAGACAGGGACTCTTTTTTCCCACCTCCCAAATCCTGGTTGCGGCTTCCTGAACCCTGAACACATAAATCTCGACGAAGTGTCCACTATCACTTATCAGGGTGTCTACTACTTTTGAGCAAGTCAATTTCATGACTTTTCATGACATTTCATGACCTAAAAATAAATTTCATGACCATTGAAGTACATACTAGTTTAAACGAAATTAGTATCCCCCCCCCCCGCTCGTCCTTAAACAATATTCACCTTATTATTTAAGTTCTTATCAGGAAAACCTTATTTTTAAAAAGTTGGGATTACAACCATGCATACTTACTAGTTTTATTACTGTTACAAATTCCAGATTGATTGTGACTCAAACACCCTGGAATTTATTGATGCAATGTAAAACACCTTGAAAGTGAATGATGCAAAAATTAATCATTCTCATACTTGTTACAGTTACTACAGAAACCCCATTAAAGTAAATAATATTTAAATAACAATTTTCATTAATCTCACTGATACAATTGTAAAATAGCTGTATCAATGTTAATTTGAGTTAATTTTTGCTTAAATTGAGGAACTTTCCTAACTGCTCTGAAAACATCAAGATGAAGACAACTCAAACTGGACTGAGCCTCCCCGATATTTCACTATTTTTTAACTAAAAATAATACAAAATTTACTAAATTACATAATATTTAATATTAATATTTAATATAATATTAAGAATTATAAATTTAATATTATATAATCTAAAAGTCCATGCACAATCTTGTTTAATACATTCAGTAAATTTATAAAACAATTCGGAGCACAAAAAAATTGAAATTAAGACAGTAAATAAAAATTTTAAAATTTGAATTTTATTCAAAATAAATTTAGAATAAGAATGCAGTTTTAAAAAATTTTACATTTAAAAATGTACTTTATTCGATGTTAAAATGCAATACAGTAAACTCCAGATTGCGGGGGGGTGGGGGGATCCTCCCGTCGAGCTCCCCCCCCCCCAAGGCTACGGTCCTGGGTGGAGGAGCGCCCTTTACACGTACGTTCTTTCTCGCGTGAAACCACGATTCCGCGCGATTGAGTGCACGTGTGAAGTGTCGGAGAGGAAGGGAAAGCGCTTTGGAGAGTACTCCAAATTTCCCGCGCGCAATCCCGTACGCTCCAAGCACTCCAAGAGCGTACGTGTAAAGGGCGCTAAACGTACGCTCTTTTGCGAGTGCTTGGAGCGTGGGAGCGCAATCCCATACTCTCCAAGCACTCGCGAAAGAACGTACATGTAAAGGGCGCTAATATCTCCGGTGGAAGAGAGCTTCATAATTGAATGCATCGCCCGTTAGTCATTGGCGGGAGAAAGCTTCGCCTTCGCTCGTTACATAACGTATACTCGGCGGGAAATCTGCATATATCGGACATAGTCTGTTACGTGGGGAGAGAGAATACCTCGAGCGGCAAATAATGACAAGAAGCCAAATCTAAACGGTAATACTCGAGTTCACTGAAAGAAAAACCGATCTGACCTACACTTCTCTATTCAGGATCGACGTAAAAATTGAAGCCTCTATTCTTATTTTAAAAAAATTGTGTTTTTCCGCTGTCCAACTTCTCTCTCTTGTTAGCATTGTGCACCACTTGTTCGTGTTAATTTTAATGCTCTACCATATGTCTACTTCCGCTGTGTGTTTCTTATCTCCTCGTATTTCGTTGCCGAGGGGTAGCCCCACATGACGACGTATACTCTCCTTTCTGGAAGGGGGAAAGATCGTTCGTTCCGCAGTGGGGAAGAATACATGCATTTTCCCGCGGGAACTCTGTTATCTCTCCGAGGCGGCGTCACAAAGTAGCAAAAATTGATCTTAGTGTTTTTGTACCAGTAGGAGCATATTTCTATCTAACATTATATCGATAAAAAAAATTTTAAATTGAAAAATTCGTGACCTTTTCTTTCAATTTCGTTACTTTTCATGACTTTTCGTGACCGTTTTCATATTTCGTGACTTTTCGTTACTTTCATTACTTTTCATGTTAGTAGACACCCTGCTTATGAAAATGTGACATTATTAGATTCAGCACGTTATCAAACCGTGAAACGTAAACTAGAAGGTGATCTTGGCCTGACCGCTAGTGTATTGAAAGAGGTATAAACAGCCTCCTGTAAATTTCCTTACGTCAAACTACCATAGAAAACTTATTCTTGCACCCTTCCTATAGTGGAACGGTTAAACTGTTAAGGCAGCTTTGTAACAAATATTGTATTATTTCTTCTCTTACTATAATCATGTGTATCTACTTATAGGTCTAGAAATTAAGTTGTATTTTTAAAATATATGAAAAAATAATTTTAAGTAAAAGATAATTCACGTAAATTAAAGAGTATTTTAATTGTAAATTATCTAATATATGTATATATAGGTGTGTGTATTCCTGTCCAAAACTAAATTTCGGCTATAAGAATCAACCGCTTATAGAATCAAAAACAGTAATAAACAAACGTGATCCTTCTAAACGGAAATCACCTGTATATATATTATATAACCCTAAGAACCTACTTCCCACCCCCCAAAAAAAACAAAAAACTGGACCTGGAGCCGGCCCTGTGTAACACTCTTCTGAGCGTAAAATACTCATCAAGCTATCACCTAAAGCAAGCAAATGCCACGACCTCTGGGATGTCTAAGTGCTCATATCCATAACGAAGCCAAGTAACCACTGTTCAAGATGCTCGGCAGATGCCACCTTAAAAACAGAGGACAACGGCGAACGACCCATTGAACTTCGGTTTGAAAATCGGGTGGCGATCCACTCGAGAAAACCGAAGCTCTTTGCGCAGACGTTCGTTCTTAAGTGTAGTGAATCATTAGACGGGTTTTATTTTTTCGAACTTTATCCCTTACGAACAACGAAAGCAAGTTCTTACTGCAAATGAAATTTCCCAAGCAAAAAGTAAAAAAGCTAAGGTTATATACACAGACGCACGAACGAATACTAACGAACTTCCTTTGCTGTACCCCCCCAGTGATCATACCGAGGCTAAGGCAAACAAATGCGTTCAGTGGTGTTCGTTGTAAGTACAGTGAAACTTCTCGATCCGGTCAACCTCGCACAGCGGTCACTTTTTTCGGAACCATGACTGGAGCGCCCATATATTATATTGTTGTGCATTACGCGCAGTAAAACAGGTACATTTGAATTATGACAAAGTCGTTTGAAGTTAAAATAATTTAATATGTACAGATGATTGTACAAATGAAAAACATAATAGCGAGCCAACTGCCTCAAAGAAATAATATGCTCGTACTGAAAAATATCTCCACACCTCTAACCGAGATGTGAGATTTACAGATGCGACAGACAGAGCTGACTGACTGAGGTGAGCGAGCGAGACAGACATTAACAAACCTGTTCTTTTATACAATTAAACCTTTGCATAAGAAAACACAGTCTACAGTTACATACGGCAAACCTGGTCCGTTAAAAAACAAGTCGTTTCATATGTCAAATACGAAAGAGAAAAAAAAAACTATGACGTCATATTTGCGACAGCCGAGAAGCTGAATTACCATCGCATTCTTGCGATGTTTGAAAAGCTGACACCTTCAACCGAATGTTAGGAAGTGACAAGGTTAAAAGTAAACAAGGCGAATATCGCCACGTTAAGTACGCACCGCGCAATTTTCCTATCAAATATACTATGTGTTTGTATTAATGTGTACATTGGCGGATTTCGTTCGTAACCTTTCGTTAGTTGTATGTATACGCGCCTTTAGACGATGGTTATGTTACATCCTGCGTACACGAAAACGGGAAAAAGTAAAATTTATAATTTCTATTATTATTAAAAAAATTGGGAAAGAAGTAAGATATCGATTTGAAAAATGAAAATTTTATTTTCAACAAAAATTTTAAAAAAGATTTTTCTAAGTATCTTTTTTAGAAAAAAAGGGTACAATTTTACACTCAATGAGATTGACATTTAAATATATGATTTTTTTTTTAATTTTAAATAGGCAGCTATTATTGGCCAATGCATGATTTCACGTTCAAAATCGCTGAAATGTCACATGGCCCGTTAAATACCCATATATAAACTCATTTATTTTGTCAAATGTCAAAACAGTTTCTCAACATAGGAAAACGTGAAGCATGTTTCAAAAAGTAGAAAGGCAAAAGTATGGATCTTATACATAGAAAACATTTCCCAAGAAAAGATAGTTTATCAATTTTTTATGTCAATTATCTTGCCATATCCATAATATTATATGCATGGCGAATACAAATGCCCGTATGAAAAAAAAAGTAGTCCTCATGTTTAACGGGACCATATTGAATCACAGAAGAACTTCTACTTAAACAATCACTATTAATAGTCACAGCCGTGTAATTTTCACTGTCCAACACTATAACGTTGTTTGGACTAGAAAGACATTTTTATTGTTAATTTTTATATGTTTTATTTGTGTTCAAAAACAGATGGCAGTGGGTGGTTGTGTTTTTCACTTTTCTGAAGTGGCAACGGTAATAAGCTTTAGAATTCTGTTTTAAAATACTTTTTAACAACTAGCATTTGAGAGGCTGTCATGTAATTTTAACGCAAAATTGTTAGGAAGCGGCTTGTCAAGTTTTATGGTTTTAACAAGAAATATTTTAGCAAGGGCTTTGCACAAGGCAGCTCCTCCCATCGCGAATTCACTTCTAAATGCTTTGTTATTTTTTGGGGACCATAGACCTCCGTCGATGCCGCTGAGTCTTTGCAACGTTTTGTTCTACTCCACATTTACTGGTCGTGAAAACTAGAATAAACATTCAACTGTGTTGATTCTAATAGCGTATATTTGGAATACCTCGCTCCGCTGACACCGCACTCAACAAGACTGGAAGTAAGATGTTTTCGTTCATGTTAACCTTTAGCTACCATTTTTCCTATTCCGGCTCTAGAACGGGAAATTTCTTCCCCCTTTGTAAGAACGGTCATTAAGCGGGTTCTTATATATATATATATATAATTTATATATTATATATATCTATATTATATATTATATCTATATATATAAATATATTAATAAATATATATATATATTATATATATATAGAGATATCTCTATTATATATATATATATATATATATATATTATATATATATATATATATAAATATATAATATAAATTATATAAATATATATATATATATATATATATATATATCTATATATATATATATATATATATATCTATATATATATAATATAATAGTATATATATATATAAATATATAAATATATATATATATATAAATATATATATATAAATATATAAATATAATATATAAACTAATAAATATATATCTATAATATATAAATATCTATATATAAATATATAAATATATATATATAAATATATAAATATATATATATAAATATAATAATATATAATATAAATATTATAATTATATATATCCTATATAATATATTATATAGATATTATATATATATATATATAAATATATATATATAAATATATATATATAAATAATATATATATATATATAAATATATATATATATATATCTATATATATATATACTATATATATATATATATATATAATATATATATATATATATATAAATATATATATATATAATCATATAATATATAATATAAATATAATATATATATATATAATATAAATATAATATATATATTATAATATATATAAATATAATATATAATATAAAATATATATATATATATAAATATAAATATATAAATATAAATATATATATTATAATTATAATAAATATATATATATATATATATATAAATATATATATATATATATATATATAAATATATATTATATATATATATAAATATATATATATAAATATAAATATAAATATATATATAAATATATATATATAAATATAAATATATATAGTATATAATATATATATAATATAAATATATAACTATATATATAACTATATATATAAATATATATATAAAATATATATATATATATAAATATAAATATATATATATATATATAATATATATATATATATATAAATATATATATATATATATAATATATATATATATAAATATAAATATATATATATATATACAATATATATATATATATATATAAATATATAATATATATATATATAATATATAAATATAATATATAATATATATATATAATATATATAAATATAATATAAATATATATATATATAAGATATAATGATAATATATATATATATATATATATATATATATAATATTTCTATCACGTCTTGGGCCCGTATTCGTGGATACATGCTATCCCAGCCCGTAAAGGAAAAGGGTAAGCATAATTTATTCACTTTACCCATATTGGTTGCATGGCAAGTCGGCGCTGGGGGTTGGGTTTTGGAATAACTCTTGTAGTTAGCCGTAGTTCCTAGCTCTGGCGCAGTCCGCCCATTGTCCGGTTGTTTTGACATTAAGTTACACACTATTACACACCTACGAAACGTATTGAGTCTGACATTAGTTGCAACTCAAAAGTACGTATGTACGTGAATGATATAAAACAATTATTTCCCTCCATAGGTGACGTCTTCGCTCCTTCATGTCGGGAAGGCAAGATAAAGGGATACCTTCCCCAAACACGACTCCATAATCAGAATGTTGTTTAGGCAAAAAACAGTATTTACCGACGTCCACAAAACACCAACAAGTAACAATAAAGAGCATCATTATAGCGGATTCACACTTGAACACGTTCGACAAACGAAATGGCCAACTCCGAGAAAAGAAGCCTTACGAACAAGGCAAAATGACGTCAAATGTTGAGGGTTACAATTCTGCATAAAATAATTCGTTGTCGAAATCGTCTTACAATCGAGCAAACAAGTTTAATGTTTCGGCATAAAAAAACTAAATAAGTTTAAGCATAAAAGAAGCATAAAACAAATAAGAAACCTTCTGTTTTGATCAGCTTAACACTTTCATTTAGTATCAGCTTCACCCACAAGACATGGTTAGGCGCTTTCTAAACCATTCCTCCTAGGGCGGGGTAGTAGGGACAATTGCCCCTCCCAAAAAACCCCGGCTATTTTTTTTTTTATAGCGTAAAATTATACAAACCGTAGAACTAATACTAAATGAGTTTAAATTTAAAATGAGACGATGTTTTTTCTTATATATAATATATATATATATATATATACCGGGTGGTTATATTAAACTTCCCTAGAAGCGGCGGTTCTACAGTGAAACGGGTGAACGGAATACAACGAAATTTTGTATATCGGCTATACACGAGATGCGCTCACAGAATTTCGAAACAAAAACATTTAGTTCCAAAATGTCCACCAGAGGGCGCCTTTTCGGGAAAAACATGAAATTTAACACAATAAACGACCAAACGGAATACAGAAACAATATTAACATTTATGACGAGTTCTGATCACCTTGTCATCGAACCACATTAAGTGAAGGTAAGGGAGAAACAAAAGACAGTTGAGTTTGCAGAAATAGAACAGATTAGGACGAAATTGCACAAGAGGAGCAGTTGTTAAAACGTGTCCAGGACGATGTAGGGGATATTTGGACGTATGGGGCTATTTAAAAGTCCTGGTGTATCGTGGAGGTGTTGCGACGTTGAATGACTTAAAGAACTCCATAACGCTTCATGTGCGAAGCCTCACAACTGATCAGTTACGATCTGCTGTTGAACACACTGTCCATCGACTTGAAATTTTGCAGGTCAATGAAGGAGCCCGAATTTTAAATTTTATTACCGTTAATTTTTAATTAATAAAAAACCAACAATTTTTGAAGGGTGAGTACAGAAATGGAATAGCCATCCCAGCCGTCTACCAAGAAATTCCGGTGCGACCTGCTCGAATTCAGCCATCTTCGAAAAATGTCGAAATTGATGTATTTTTTTTCCATGAAAGTACATAAATGTTACATATTTGGAAAGAGCTTTAAAAATTGATACTTTATTCTGCTTACACTTAATCTGTTACTTCAATAGTTTTGGAGTTATTTGAATTCTAATCTTGAGATCTTCCGATGATATTTTGTAAACAAAGCGTGATTAGTTCACAGTGTGATTTTCACTAAAAAATGAATCCCTGAAAAGAAATGTGTCATTGAAAATTTTTTCTACTTACAGTTTAAAACTTTATTCACACTTTTTAACAATAATAAATACTTTATTGAAACTAAATAGATATATACCGATTTTTTGGGGATTTATGGAGATTTATAAAAATGTAAATTGAAGCGAACTTCAATGAGATTCGACTGTGAAGTGAAGTGAAGTGATTCTATTCCGAGTTTTTCAGCGTTCCGTTTGAAATTTAAAGCACGTGGTAAGTTATAGATACTTATTCTTAAATTTTTTATTCAATATACTTTAAAAAATACTTTTTAATAATAATAAATAGATTATTCTAAGAAATCATATTTAAAATTTCTATTAATGTGTAATTCATGTAAACTTATGTATTACATTCTGACTTTTTACAATGGCCGGCAAAGCCAAAAACTTCCACAGGTGGAGGAAAAACGCCGGTCTCATTGTACAATTTTAACCTCTAGGGGTCCAGGTGACACCTGTATAGGTAGTTTTGCTGAGTTGAAGACACTGGCCTGGCCAACTGCGCCCTAGAAAGGTTATTTTAATAAGGTGTCTAAACAAATACACAGTATGCTCTTTCTTTGATTGTCTGTAGCTACTCTCCGAGTATTCATAGTGAACATGCGTTATGGTTTGTGAAGTTAGTTAGTTAGTTTTGTTAGTTTTGTGTGCATTATGTATTTTTGATCTATTCACTACATGTCCTTTTCAAAAAATTTACAATAAAGCAGTATACCGTTTTTTTTTCTGTGGCTCACCCTTTCCTCTCAGAATATTTACATAGTATGTACAATTGGGGATTTTGAACCAGTTTGGTTCGATTTTATTGAAGGGAGTGGGATAGAATAAAAAATGTAAATTGAAGCGAACTTCAACGAGAAAAGCTCAAATTAATATTGAATTCATTATTGAATAAGATTTTAATAAAATTTATTTTTTTTATAATAGAAATGTTTTTTTTTCGGTGTTTTTTAATTGCATAAAATATTTTACATTTCTTATTAAATAGTATGTTTTATGAATTAAAATTACAACTTGATTTTTCTGAAGCAACGGTAAGTTGCTTCAAGAGTTGCTGCTTAATACTGTTCCTTCTAAGGAAAAGAATAAAAAATTTTAGCTCTTAATTTTTATTTTCAGTTTATTTTGTACTTTATTCAAAATATCAAAATATATAGATACTTATTCTTAAATACTTTATTCAATATACTTTAAAAAATACTTTTTAATAATAATAAATAGATTATTTGAAGAAATCGTTTGTAAAATTTCTATTAATGTGTAATTCATGTAAACTTATTAAAAACTTATTAAATACTTTATTCAAAATATTATTTTTCTATTTTCAAACTTTATTTTGAAGGCGAGATTTTGTTTTAATGCGTTATTTTGCTATTTTTTGAAATTTTTGGTTTAAATGTATTACATATGATATGCATTATTTTGTACGTCAAATATAGTTGCACATTAATTTTATACAAATTTGTGCGGGGTATTTGCTGAAAGCTCAAATTAATATTGAATTCATTATTGAATAAGATTTTAATAAAATTTATTTTTTTATAATAGAAATGTTTTTTTCGGTGTTTTTTAATTGCATAAAATATTTTACATTTCTTATTAAATAGTATGTTTCATGAATTAAAATTACAACTTGATTTTTCTGAAGCAACGGTAAGTTGCTTAAAACTGTTGCTTCTAAGGAAAAGAGTAAAAAATTAGACACACGATAAATTATAATTAATAACATTGAAACCAATGACATACAAAAACGTACAGCAAATGCCCCGCACAAATTTGTATAAAATTAATGTGCAACTAAATTTGACATACAAAATAATGCATATGTAATACATTTAAACCAAAAATTTCAAAAAATAGCAAATTAACACATTAAAACAAAATCTCACCTTCAAAATAAAGTTTGAAATTAGAAAAATAATATTTTGAATAAAGTATTAAATAACATAAAGTATCAAATTACATACAGTATGAAATGACATACAAAATAATGCATATGTAATACATTTAAACCAAAAATTTCATGCTTTTACAACCTTACATAAATTTTTTGATGTTAAAGCATGGTTTAAATGTATTACATATGACGGTAATGCAGAATTTTTTTTGTTTGTTGCTTATATATCTCATCTGATCAAATGCATTTGGTATAGCTTCAGATGCACCCTCTGCCAAGTTTGGCGATTTTGTGTGACGCGTGGTAGCCATGAAATTTTGGCGAGATTTTGTTTTAATGTGTTGATTTTTTAAGTCATTTTTTTATTGGTAACTCACTTTTTTTTGCTGTTTCATTTGGTTCTATTTTATTATTTCATTTTCTGTAATTTTGCACTTTTAAATTTAATCTCAGTTTCATTTCAGAGTCTTTCATTTTATTTGCTTTTATTTTGTGCCTAATGTTTTATGTCCTTAAAAGTTTTTTTTGAAGACGCCACAGCCTCCCAGAAAAAAAAATCTCTTCAATCACAACAGCGACAGAACAGACAACGAGAGCAAAGAAGAAGAGAAGCTGAATCATCCCCGGAAAGAGAAGCGAGACTGGAACAAATGAGACAACAGCAAACAAAAATAGATGCTGAATCTACCCCGGAAAGAGAAGCGAGACTGGAACAAATGAGACAACAGCAAACAAAAATAGATGCTGAATCTACCCCGGAAAGAGAAGCGAGACTGGAACAAATGAGACAACAGCAAACAAAAATAGATGCTGAATCTACCCCGGAAAGAGAAGCGAGATTGGAAGAAATGAGACAACAGCAAACAAAAATAGATGCTGAATCTACCCCGGAAAGAGAAGCGAGACTGGAACAAATGAGACAACAGCAAACAAAAATAGATGCTGAATCTACTCCGGAAAGAGAAGCGAGACTGGAACAAATGAGACAACAGCAAACAAAAATAGATGCTGAATCTACCCCGGAAAGAGAAGCGAGACTGGAACAAATGAGACAACAGCAAACAAAAATAGATGCTGAATCTACCCCGGAAAGAGAAGCGAGACTGGAACAAATGAGACAACAGCAAACAAAAATAGATGCTGAATCTACCCCGGAAAGAGAAGCGAGACTGGAACAAATGAGACAACAGCAAACAAAAATAGATGCTGAATCTACCCCGGAAAGAGAAGCGAGACTGGAAGAAATGAGACAATAGCAAACAAAAATAGATGCTGAATCTACCCCGGAAAGAGAAGCGAGACTGGAACAAATGAGACAACAGCAAACAAAAATAGATGCTGAATCTACCCCGGAAAGAGAAGCGAGACTGGAAGAAATGAGACAACAGCAAACAAAAATAGATGCTGAATCTACCCCGGAAAGAGAAGCGAGACTGGAACAAATGAGACAACAGCAAACAAAAATAGATGCTGAATCTACCCCGGAAAGAGAAGCGAGACTGGAACAAATGAAGCAACAACAGAAAAGAAGTCGACAAGTTGAATCTAGCCCGGAAAGAGAAGCAAGACAGGAAGCAAACAGACAACGAGATGAAAGAAGAAGAGATACTGAATCGACCCCGGAAAGACAAACGAGAGTACAGCAGGATAGAACTAGAAAAAGTGCTGCTTGAAGGCGCATGTACATAAATTTTGAAAATGCAGCTTTTCATTACGACCCATCGGCAAATTACATATCTGATCCTTCGTGTAACATTGGATCCATGTCTGAAACTTGCCAACATTGTGGAGCAAAGAAGTGGAAAGGTGAAGCCACAGTGCTGCAGCGGAGGAAAGGTTCAACTGCCACAGTTGATGGATCCACCTGAGCCCCTATGTTCTTTACTCAGCGGCACTTCTCAAGAAGCTAAACATTTCCTTTCTAATATAAGAAGCTACAATTCCTGTTTCCAGATGACCTCTTTTGGCACAACGAAAGAAATTAGAGAGCCCGCGTACATGCCTACATTTAAGGTACAGGGTCAAGTTTATCACCGCATCGGCAGTCTGCAGCCTCTACCGAGGGAAGAGCCTAAATTTTTGCAAATTTACTTTGTCGGAGACACTACACAACAAGCAGAGTATCGCTGTAAAAACAAGCCACAAAGCAGACGAGACATAGTACTACAGTTGCAAGGTATGCTGCATGATCACAACTGTTACATCTAGAGCTTTAAGTCGGCTATGGATAAGATTACCCCGGAATTCAAATTGGTGATCGTAGCGGACAGAACCCCACACGGTGAACATGAGAGGCGGTTCAACGCCCCCGCAACAGAAGAAGTCGCTTTGATCATGGTGGGTGAACAACATGGGACAAGAGATATAGTTTTAGAAGAAAGAAGTGGCACCCTCAAAAAAATTCCCGAGACGCACAGGTCCTACAACGCGCTACAGTATCCACTCATCTTTTGGCAGGGGGAGGATGGATATCATTTTGAACTGCGACTAAAAGATCCAACTACAGGAATGCCCCAAACTAAGAAGATTTCAGCTATGCAATTCTATGCTTACAGGATGATGATACGTTCTTCAAATTTCAACACATTACTGAGGAGCAAAGACCTGTTCCACCAATTTATCGTTGATATGTATGCCAAGATTGAATCGGAAAGATTATTGTACATACGAATAATTCAGAGGACTCTCAGAGTTGAACAGTATGCTCATTTGAGGGATGCGGTCATGAATGATGGAAATATCTCCGACATAGGCCAGTTGATCATCTTGCCTTCCAGCTTTACAGGGGGTCCAAGGTACATGCACGAGCGTACTCAAGATGCCATGACCTACGTGAGAAACTACGGCAGACCAGACCTCTTCTTCACTTTCACCTGCAATCGAAACTGGACAGAGATACAGGAAGAACTATTTGTTGGACAAAAACCACAGGATCGTCATGATTTGTTAGCAAGAGTATTTCATCAGAAACAAAAAACGCTTATGAGTCTCATCACAAAGGCAAAGATTTTTGGAGAAGTTCAGTGTCATATGTACACGATAGAGTGGCAGAAGCGAGGACTTCCTCATGCTCACATTCTGATTTGGCTCAAGGACTCCGTACACGTTCACCGCGTGGATGACTTTATCATTGCAGAAATCCCTAATGAACAAGAAGACCCGGGACTTTTTTTCAATTGTAACTAAGCAGATGGTGCACGGCCCCTGCGGATCCATAAATACAACCTCTCCATGCATGAAAGATGGAATTTGCACTAAAAGATACCCGCACCAATTTTTGAAAGAGACGCAAACAGGACGAAACGGATATCAACTTTATCGGCGCAGATCACCACAAGACGGGGATTTAAGGCTGACATCGTTTATAAAGGATTGCAAGTGTCTATAGACAATACTTGGATTGTCCCGTATTGCCCTCTACTAACAAAAATTTTCAATGCCCATATCAACGTAGAGTATTGCAATTCTGTTAAGTCTATAAAGTATGTCTGTAAGTATATTAACAAAGGATTTGACATGGCTGTTTTTCAAATGAACAGTGGCGAGAATGACTTAAATGAAATTGTCCAGTATCAAATGGGAAGATATATCAGCAGCAATGAAGCAGTATGGCGAATACTCAACTTTCCTATTCATGAGCGCCACCCCACAGTGATTCATCTGAGCGTCCACCTTGAGAATGGACAGAGAGTCTACTTCAAACCAGAAAACGCTGCTGAACGGGCCCAAACACCTCAGGAAACGACACTCACGCCTTTCTTCAGACTTTGCACCCAAGATGAGTTTGCACACACCCTGTTGTACAATCAAGTTCTCAAATACTACACTTGGAACAATGGAAACAAGACATGGAACCGTGGAAAACAAGGACACGTTGTACCTGAGCAAACAGGAATAAGGTCAAGCGATGCACTGGGTCGGGTGTACACCGTCCATCCGAACAATTCAGAGTGCTTTCACCTGCTGCATGAAGTACCAGGCCCAAAATCATTTGAAGATTTGAAAACATTTCAGGGACGGCTCTGTGAAACTTACAAAAAGGCCTGCCAGCTTAGAGGCCTTTTGGAGAACGATGACCACTGGAACAATGCACTCGAAGAAGCGGCTGCATCTCGACTACCAAAGGTTTTACGGAAACTGTTTGCTGTAATGCTACATACATGCTCCATGTCATCTCCCGAACAGTTATGGATGAATCATAAGGAGAACCTGTCCGAAGACATGCTGCACCAAGCACGCATGCAGCAGCAGAATATGGATCTGGACTACAGTGACGACATCTTCAACAGAGCGCTAATCGACATTGAGGACAAGATTATATTGATGGGTGGATCGGACCTAAAAAGCTTTGGACTTCCACAACCAAATCGAAACCTTGATTCAGTCCTGCCGAGTGAAGAACGTATGGAGCGAAATTATGATACGAATGTACTCGCAACATAAATAGAGGAAAATGAGCCGAAAATGGTCCCAGATCAAAAGGAAGCATTTGACAAGATCACAACAGCAGTTTTCAATGGTCGCGGTGGCATATTCTTTTTGGATGCTCCGGGCGATACAGGGTAGACTTTTCTAATCAATCTTCTTTTGTCTAAAGTGCGACACAGAAACGAGATTGCCCTGGCTGTTGCTTCTTCTGGCATTGCTGCAACACTATTGACAGGAGGGAGGACAGCTCACTCGGCTTTCAAGTTACCCTTAAATCTGGCAAACACAGAGACTCCTACGTGTAACATTTCAAAAAATTCAGGAACGGCAAGGGTTCTGAAGCATTGCAAGTTAATTGTCTGGGATGAAAGCACCATGTCCCACAAAGCCGCATTCGAAGCACTCGATGTCACATTGAAGGACATCAGAAGTAACAATTACAGAATGGGAGGCGTAACTATGGTGTTGGCTGGCGACTTTCGACAGACACTTCCGGTTATTCCACGTGGAACCAGGGCGGATGAAATGCAGGCCTGCTTAAAATCGTCTTACGTGTGGAATGACATCGAAAGACTTGGTCTTTCAACAAACATGCGAGTTCACGTCAATGGTGATCCCTCAGCCCAGCAATTTGCAGATAACCTTCTACAACTTGGAAATGGAGCCATTACTGCTGAGAATACAGGATGTATAGCCATGGGAACGATTGGAATGATTGTGACAACTCAACAACAGCTGAAAGAGGCGGTGTTTCCAAATGTGGCCCAGCACTTCATTGATCACACACACATGGATGTGCGAAAGAGCAATCCTTGCCCCAAGAAACGAAGATGTCAACGTCATCAATAAGCAGCTTTTACAAGAATTGCCACGTAAAGCTCAAGTTTACAAATCGATTGACACCACCTGTGATACAGAAGAAGCGGTACACTACACCACAGAATTTTTAAATACGTTGGAGCCATCTGGAGTACCCTCTCACATATTAGAGCTGAAGATTGGTGCACCAATTATGCTGCTCAGAAATCTGCATCCACCTTCACTCTGCAATGGAACAAGACTTGCTGTAAAGAATCTGATGTCGAATGTGATTGAAGCCACCATTATGACAGGACACTCTGCAGGCGAAGTCGTATTTATTCCCAGGATGCCAATCATCCCTTCCGATATACCATTTCAATTTAAAAGACTTCAATTCCCTGTCCGTTTAAGTTTCGCCATGAGCATTAACAAGGCACAAGGGCAATCGCTAAAAGTAGTTGGACTCGATCTTCTCAAACCCTGTTTATCCCATGGTCAACTTTATGTGGGTTGTTCTAGAGTTGGAAAAGCCGAAAATCTCTACATCCTAGCTCCAAATGGAAGAACAAAAAATATAGTATATCCTGAGGCTCTCTAAACTGATATTTCAAGAAAGAAAAGTGAAAGAAGACTCAAGTGAATTTTATCAACGCTATACAGACTTTAATATATACGTAGGATTCAAGCCAACAACATGAATAGACAAGCCACAGATCAAGAAGCGTTAATTTAATTTATATCAGCCTTTTGAAAGACACAAAGAAGAGCAATGCCATTTATTTATTTTATGATATTTATACTGTTATTAATTCTATTTTATTTATACTGTGTTTAGTTTTTAAATTGATTTTTGTTAACAAACATTAGACAATTTGACATTTTTACTTTTTAACATTTAGTAGTAGAAGAATGATGAAAGGCTGAATCTACTAAAATTCTGAGATGTGTATAACATTTCACATGGTTTTTTTTAAAATGTTATTTATACTATGTTTACTTTTTTTAATTGATTTTGGTTAACAATCATTCGACAATTTCAATCTTATTTACACTGTGTTGAGTATTTAGATAGATTTTGGTTAACAAGCATTCGACAATTTTAATCTTATTTATACCGTGTTGAGTTTTTAAACTGATTTTGTTTAACAAACATTCGACAAAGTGACATTTTTACTTTTCACCTTTACTTTTCAAAATCTCAAACCCTTTTTCTCCCATGGTCAACTTTATGTGGGTTGTTCTAGAGTTGGAAAAGCCGAAAATCTCTACATCCTAGCTCCAAATGGAAGAACAATAAATATAGTATATCCTGAAGATCTCTAAACTGATATTTCAAGCAAGAAAAGTGAAAGAAGAATGAAGTGAATTTTATAAACACTATAGAGACTGTAATATAGTATTCAAGCCAACAACATGAATGGAGAAGTCACAGATCAAGAAGTGTTCAAATTAATGGAGGTAAGGTTCTTACTTCTGTTTTAACTTTCCTTTCTATTTTACCATCATGTTATGTTTTGCTATTGAAGTGTGTAAAATGTTTTTCATTGCTTACTACGATTTTAAATAATTTTTTGTATTATTGGCCTGAGCGTATCTGGCTGCCTGTACCTTTTATTCATACTGTGTTATTTATACTGTATTTAGTTTTTAAATAGATTTGTTTTTGTTTACTTTTCAGCTTTTTTACTACAAAATGAAAGGAGTTAAAGATGTTCTTTGCCAGTACAATTTAACACCTGCGGTTCACCTACATTTATTGTCATGAAATGCAGTTTTATTTAAATTTATTTATTTGGAGAATATGTATATGTAGATTTTTTCAAATAAAATTTTTAAGCTGTTTTTGTAACATTCTCCAAAAGTTATCTCTAACATACTGTACTCCGTAGAGAAGCACGGGTATATTAAATATATATATATATACATATTTGGCATAAATTGCATACATTGACCATTGTATTTAGTTTGAATGTAATCCATAATGAAGTACGGGTATTCAGTTCTCAATAAAATCAGACGAAGGTCTGCAGGTTCAAAGTTTCTTTCTATCTTATTGTTTATATATCATTTCAGTAGAAACGCGCTAAGCGCATTCTGTCTGGCCAGATGAACATGAAGAGCGGGGGTGCAGCCCAGTATTTTTTTGATGGAATGCATGAAAAATTTTATATCTATATATCTACCCGTGCAACGCCGGGCAATAATGCTAGTACTTAATATTTGCAATCAAATGTGCAATGTACATATACCCACACTTACAATGTTTTAGAAATCAGTTGAAATTAAGTCTTGAAAGGTTAATGTTAGCAATCAAATATGCAACTTATTATATATATATAATATATATGATCTGCCTTTGTAATGCATTTAGAAATCAATGGAAATTAATAATTACAATGCAACTCTAACACAGGATGACTAAAATTTAGAATACCACTGCTAAAAATCCCCATAAGTCAACCAAAATGTCAACATCAACCAATATACAAGACTGATTGAAGCTTTTCATATAGTATGCATGTATGATGGAAAACTACTTTTCTATGAAAATTCTATTGACATAAGCTTTAAATTTTTTTATGAAACAAGGATTTCTGATGTGTGGAGATAAAATATTTTTAGTATAGCAGAAAAATCTTAAATATACTTTATTTTTCTAAACATTAATGAGAAAACATTCTAGTGTAGGCATGAAAAATATTTAAGAACAACAGTCTAAAAATCCTAATTAAATTCTCACAAAGAAAATTCTTATAAAATATACATCACAATAAAAATTTCAATCACAATTTCATATTAATTTTTTTCAATGAAAGTTTTTCATTATAACAACAGGTAATTGATATTCTACTACAATTAAATATGTAAAATTTCACTGACAATAGATGTAACATAAAAATTTGTGGATGTTTATTTTCACACCATCTAACAATAGTTTTTATTTCTTTTAAATGATATGGCTGTCATGGTCATGTCTGAAATGCCACAGTTTTAATTTTAATCACCACTGCAAATATGCATACATAGTGATAAACTACAAGTAGCAAGCATGGCATCATAAAGACATTTAGGGTTCATATATTTATACAAATGATTATAATACATTATCAACCCTTCTTAAATTCCCCAATAAACTGAAAAGCAGTGGCTACATGTTTCGAACGAATTACCAATTCATCATCAGACCAAGTAGCATTGGTATGATTGTCTGGTTTTGTTTCTAGTAGCGTTGAATGCAATGGATGGTATTTATTAAATTATGATATTAATATTTTTAATTTTAAGTATATCAATATGGTTGAATTTTCTAAAATGAAGACCGCTGATTCTTTTTATGAGGATGTACTTTTCAGTTAATTATATGGAGGTACTTTGACTGATTTCCGAACGGTACACACTGTGATAAATAATGGTTAGTTAGATGGTAGTTCATCTGATAAAAATTACAATTATGACACAGGGACCATTAAAAAGGTAGAAAACATTTGAAACAGAATCTGACAGTGAGTTATTGTGATTTTGAGTACAGAAAATGACATTTAAACATACTAGAAACACTCAGCCAATACAAGTGTTTCAGCAAGAACTATGGAACATAGTGAAGCTACAGAATTCATTTTTGTAATCTCACTGCTGCTCAAACAAATTGTTCGACCACCAAATGCATACATAAAATAAAACCCCTATAAATCGTTTATAAAAGATGGAAGTTACCAAGAGTGGTTTAAAGGAGTTTCTTGATTTACGAGCATTAATGGGACACATGAAAAAGACCGAATGGATCAAATAATCCTTTACTTCAAAACCTAATTAACTGTGACTTAGATGAAGTACTACCAAACAGTTCTACCACAAAATGGATATATGAGCTATTTACAAGCCAAATTGATTAACGCCACTTTTTGAATTTTTTAAAATTTTAGTGTCAAAGCAATTGACTGACTCCTAACTTTTTATATTCATAAAACATTTCTCTAATAATAAGGATTTACGCCACTGAATGACAACATTTCTTTTGGCCATTGAAAAATAAGGAATTTATTTCACATTTCAATCTTATTAACTCAATACTCTACTGTAAATGATTGCTATAATGCAATCCAAACACAGCAGAAATTACTTGATGATGATGGTAAATTTTTTAGTGCTGTTTCAACACACAAAAAGTAAAATAATTAATCAATTACAGTCTCACTGCCAAGTGTTTATGAATTATTAAACAATTAAAAAAATTTCTGTAATAAAAAGATAATTTGAAGACTGAATTGGATGTTATTACTTTTCTCCCCTTGCCATATCAATTCACTCTTAGTCATGTTAAAATTTTAATAATAATGCCGATAACTCCAAGGATATTCCATCTAATATATTTTATATGTTGTTAGATAAAAGCTCCATCTGCAATAATATATATTCTACAATGTGTCTTCAAATTTATATTTTTAGAGGAATTTTAAAAAACAGTGTCCATTATTTTATCACTTTGCTCCACATTTTGTATTATGGAGTGAATCGATTTGGCTATTGAGCGGCTCATATACTGCTCATATTATATAATGGGAAGAAGTTACAGAGAGCACTTTTCTGAATTCAATAACAATAATGGGACAGATGAAAATGTCCCACTGGATCAAATAATGCTTTACTCAAAAACTTAATTTACTATGACTTAGATGAATTATGAGCAAATTTTCATATTTCATTATTCTAACCATAATTTTCAGATTCCACATGAGGAAAAGACTTCTGTGAGCTGTGAACCAGTCAAAAATACCTTTATTCAAAAAGACATAAATTAGGACAAATCACATCTGGTAAGTCATGCTAGGTTATATGTGAACTTTTCAGTCAGCAGGTTAAGGTAACAAGAAAATGTTTTGAATATTTCCAGAGCAGTAAAAATTGAACTAATATTTATGTGTTCATCCTTATTATACAACAAGTAATATATAAAAAAAAAATTTTAAAGTCAATTCCTACTTAGGTCAACAAAGAAAAATTTGAGTGTGAATTACTATTCAAGAGCAAGAGACGCTCTAGGTCTAAAACTAAAATTGATTAATTAAATTTAATTAATGAATTAATATTTGAAAAAACTGTATTAACATCAAGTGTCATCCACTACAAGTTTAAAAAAATGTATTTGAACTTGAGTCGATGAATAAAATGTACTTTTATTAACGATTGAAAATTTGTACAAGATATATATAGAGAGAGTGTGAACTAATAGTAGGAATTGAAAAAAGAATATCAGTGATTAAACAGAATTTACCCAGGAAATAAGATGATTTCTCTCAAACAATAAAACATTTCATGAAAAATATACCATTACTCTATTATAGTGGTTTTCAACCTTTTTACATCTATGCCTCCACTTTGGATAATCTTCCTATGTCCCCCAGGCATATATACAGCAATACCCTGAAGTTACACTACAGGTGGGACTGACGAAAGATCAGGTAAGTCGAATTCGTGTAAGTCGGGGTATAACTTTGCATATAAATGCATATAAATTTTGTCTAATTGGGACCAAGAAATTACAAAAATACCAGTTTAAGGGGAAAATATTGTATTACATATTAATATTATACATATGTACAAGACATTAAAAAAAATTTATGTTGATGGTTTTAAAAAATCTAATAAAATAGTCTGCCGTATTAACACCATTTTTTACATGAAGAATTTCTTCATAACAGACTGATAATTTTTTTACTTCCTGCTTTGTTGTGATCATGAGATCTTTATTAGAGTCTATATTCTCTAAAATCTGTAGTGATGCTGAGACCATCTGTCAAGAGGTTTTCTTGTGGAATTGGGTTTGAAGTGTCGGATTCTTCAGTGATGCTTTGGGCGTGCATCTCTATGAGATCATCGACTGTCAGTTCCTGATGATGAGAATCCAACAGCTCGTTGACAACGTCTCTATTAACTTCCATACATTAATGTTTGGCAAGATTGACAACATCTTCTATCACACCAGTAATAGGATCAGTTGCAGGCATTGTTTCTGTCTTGTTTCTTTTTAAATATTGGATAAAGTGTCTTCCAGACATCATTTAAAGTTTTTGGGGAAATTTCATTCCAAGATTTTAAAAGGTGAAAAAGGGTAAAATCAAAACCGCATTACACTCAGTTCACGTAAGTCAGGGTATTACTGTGTGTATATATATATATATATATATATACAGGTGATTATCAAAATAATGGAAACATCTATCAATATCAGTGGCGTTTATGAATGTGCTTTGTATTCCGTAAAAGACAAGTCTAGCCATCGGTATTATTTTTTATATAATATAGTGTATGTATTATTCTACTATCAAACAACAGTAATGAAGCTAAGGGCATCATGCTTTTGGGGGGAACAGCGTAAAATGTCAAATCTTGCAGACCTTGCGATAACGGCAAATTGTTGGAGCGCATTTAAATATTTAAATTGGAGTATCTGTTACTGCAACCCCCAGGTTAATAGGTATTTTTCGAGCTATGGTATCGAAAGTCATGATAGCATACAGAGTGCACAGAAAACATCCTTTGCCAAACAGAATAGTGGACAAAAGGGAGAACTGAGTGCAAGATAAAGAGGAGGTATTGCAGCGGATTGTGTCATGAAGAAAGAAAACAATTGGAACCAAAATGGCCGAAGAGCTCAGTCTGCATCTGCATGTTCCGGTATCAACCATTCGAGGTAGAAGGGAACTTCATAAACAAAGCATTTATAGAAGATTTGCTATTCCCAAACCACTTGTAATAGATGCCAATACAAAATATCATCCACAATGGTGCCACGAGCGTAAATCCTGGTAGAGAAATATGTCGAAAAATGGCATTTGGTCTGACGAATCATTGTTCACATTGTTCCTTGTAACAGGACATGCGCATGTCTGGAGAACACCTACACAAGTGTAAGATTCTGGCTTTATTTTTTTGATAACCATCTATATGTATGCATATATATATATACACACACACATTGAGGAAGGAAGAAGTACAAACCAACCAGATATACAGACTGACTCGTTCCTGAGGGTGTGCAGTCAAAATAGAGGTGACACCTGGTAAAATCAACCATTATGGTGCCAGTGTAAACCGGAGCAGTGTAGCTTGCAGCCTGTTAGCGAGTTACACTAAAGACTACTTGTGAAACGAATCATGTACTTGCCTTTCCGGGTATTGCGTCATTTGTTTTAGACCGGTTTGATCATAAAACCTGATAACCGGATCAAATCTTTAATCGAATTTCCACAGCTGTGAAGAAGCTACCGTAAATAATTTATTATTCAGTTTCCAGTAGTTGGTGCGTTTTAAACAAACCGGATCGTTGAATATCATTAGATGAGGCGTATATAAGGCTCACATACGATTCAGTAACGAAAAAAAAAAAAAAAGAGTAGATAGATAATGAAGCTGAGGACAATCTGAAGAAAGGTAATGTTGATTTATAGTTTAGGTTTAAGACGCAGTAAAGAAAATAGAATAAGGGGCTAACAGTCTTTGCCTATGCCTAACTTGAGGTAATTCCATCACAGTGTATAGACACTGTTGTTTGTATATATGAGACTTGTTTTTTTTTAATGAATTTAGAGAACGCTATTGATTGATATGGATATTTTATTGTTGAAGATTGTTAAACTAACTTTTTATATTTTAAACAAATAAATTTGAATTGTTATTGTTGAAAAAGTCTTGTCGTCTATGCTTTTGTCAATAGTTTTAACGTATACCTATTGTAACAAACAACGTTTCTTCTGCGATTTTACTCTGCAATTTAATTATTAGGTTTTTTGTTGACGTGCTCGTTTCACGTGCACGCTGACAATAAAAGAGGTTATGGGCAAGATGTTACTGAAGGTATATGACCATAAAAGCTAAATAGGCAATGACCAGATGTTATTGACGGTATACGCTCATAACAACTGAAAGGATTATTAGCAACAATGTTATTACAATATTTCGCCCATGAAAATAATATGTTTTTACGTTTTGATACTATATCAGTGGCCCTGAAGATGGGGGGGCGTTGAATGGAATTGAAGTAAGTTTAATGTTGATGCATATTAACATAGACGACAAGTGAAGTTTATTTTGTATTTTGAAAGAATTTGAAGTTTTGAAAAGTGTGAATTTCGGGGATACAATTAAAATGCAGACCCAAATAGAGAAGCTGAACGCAACAAATTACGGGAATTGGGCTGAAGATATGAGGTACATTCTTATGGAGCGTGGATGTTGGGGCATAGTAGCAGGCACAGAGCTAGTACCAAAACTTAAAATTAAGAATGAAAAAACGGAAGTTGAAAGCACAGCGAGTAAAGATACCGATACTACAAAGAGTGTAACTACTCAGGTAGAGTATCCGGGTCCTGAAGTTACATATCGTGACGTTAGGGATTATAATCTCCGTGCAGGAACCGCAATTTCATTGATTTATTTAAATATTTCCCCTGAATTTCGGAAAATAGTGGAGGGAATAGAGAATGCCCGAGAAGCATGGCTCAAATTAAAATTATTTTTTGAACCCGACAATAGGTCGAGGCATATGCAACTGATTAATGAACTATTTTCTAGCAGAATTCAACCACATGAAAAAATTAGCCTGTTTGCAGCACGTTTAACGAGAATTGTTGAAAAATTACGAGGTATAAACCAACCAATTAATGAAATTTACGTTAGTTTTCAGTTATTACGCTACTTACCAGAAACTTATGATAGCATTTCACAATCCATATTACGATGGCCAGAAGAAAAATTTAAATTTAAGGACATACTCGTAGAACTGGTAGCTGAGGAAGATAGACTGACGGTACGAGAACAAGACCGTAACAAAATGCATGAAGTCAAAGCTTATTCTGCAGTCACACGCAAGAAAAATATGACATGTTTTAGGTGTAATCAGGTGGGACATATTAAAAGAAATTGTTTCAATGGAAATCCCGTTAACGAGTACCAACAGAGACAGCGTGTTCCACCAAGAAATACATCACCTTATCGGAAGAGTACGGCAGTTAGAAGTGATTCCCCTGCACGTGGAATAAGTCCTGTGCGTTATAAATCAAAACCAAATTCAGCAAATAAGGTGAGATTTCCTTCGATTAATCTTGTGCAAACTTATGTGAGTAATTTTGAAGAATCTTCGAATTTATGGACTTTCGACACTGCTGCTAGTCATCACTTTTGTAAAGTGAAGGAGTGGTTCCAGGATTTTGAGGAAATAAAGGACGATAAATTATCCGTAGCTATCGAAGGAGTGACATTCCCGATTACAGGTAGAGGGACAATTCAGCTACAGTTTGGCTCCAGAACATTCCATTTGTACAATGTCATGTATTCACCTAATCTTAAGTTGAATTTAATTTCAGGTTCTGTTTTAGACAGACAAGGTCTCAGGTTCGAAGGCGGTCAAGGTATGGTAAGAATTAAAAACCGGTATGATAAAACTGTTTTTTTTTGCCAAATTAAAGAATGGTTTATATCAGGTTTGTCCTAAAAATCCCCGAGTTGCCAGAATAAGAGAGGATTGCAGTGCTTGTGTGGCCAGGAAAGTTGACGATGAACTGGTACATCGAAGGTTAGCACATATAAGTCCATATGTAGTCCGGGATACAATTAGGAAACATGCCATAAAGGGGTTGGAAAAATTTGAAGATCATAATTTTGACTGTGAAACCTGTACACTTAACAAGTTCAGACGGGTTAGTTTTAAATCTGTAAATTTTAGACGCTCTAAATATCCCAATGATTTGATCTATATGGATACTTGGGGTCCTTGCAGTACTATTGGTCGCAACGGTGAAAAATATTTTTTATCGATTATAGACGACCATTCACGTAAGTGCTCTGTTTACCCTATGTGTGAAAAATCTGAGGTTTTCCGGATTTTTAGAAATCATGTCGCTCGTGCAGAGAGGTTCCTAGGGCGGAAAATAAAAAGTATCCGTACCGATAACGGGACTGAGTTTGTAAACAATAATTTTACACAATTTTGCAATGATCATGGGGTAAAACATGAACTCACAAACACATATACACCAGAGCAGAACGGTACTGCAGAAAGGTTCAACCAGACAGTATCAAATGGGGCGAAGTGCTTGTTAGCAGACAGTGGGTTAGAGACAAAATTTTGGCCTGATGCAATTTTAAGTTTCACCTATGTCTGGAACAGGGTTGTACATAAAGGTCTAAGTAAGACACCATTTGAGCTTTTTGGAGGGTATAAGCCATCGGTAAACCACTTGAAGCCGTTTGGGTCCATCGCGTATGTTGGTGTACCACGACAACACAGAGCGAAGTTAGACGCCAAGGCGAAGAAAGGGGTGATGATTGGATATGCCTTTAACACCAAGGGTTATCGGATATGGTTCCCAGACACCAATAATGTGGTGGAGACCATAAATGTCAGATTCTGTGAGGATTCACAAGGGATGGAAGGCGACAGTGGAGCAATGATGGGTCCCAGTGATAATCCTAACACCGAATCATACTCCAAACATGAGGGAGATGAAGACGTTTCTATTATCAATTTAGGTCAGAATCTACCCCGTGAGAGTGACGAAGATTTGGTGGAAAAAGATGGTCCTGAAGAAACCCAAATTGATAAGAGTCCCTTGCCAGCCCAAGATCTTAGAAGTAGCGATTGGAAAAGAAATCCATTTGGTCGATTGGAAAGAATCCATTCCGATTCCTCAGATAAAAATGGATATAAAGGGAAAATATCAGATAAACCAGCTACCGCATCCACTAGTTATGCTAGTTCTTGACTAGACGATATACAGATGCCTAATACTTACAAGCAATCATTGAAATCACCACAGCATAAACAGTGGGTAGAGGCCATGGAAGAAGAGATGAAAGTCATGACAGAAAGACAGGTATGGCACCTAGTTGAGTTACCATCAGATACAGATATCATAGGATGCCGGTGGGTTTTTGCGTTGAAAAGAGACGAAAAGGGCGAGGTGGCCAGGTATAAGGCCAGACTGGTGGCACAGGGTTTTAAACAAATTAAAGGAGTTTCTTACGAAGAGACTTTTAGCCCAGTCATTAATTTCAGTCTAATTCGTTTTTTCTTCTCACTTTTAGTAGTTTTACAGGGTTGGACCCACAGACAGTGTGATGTCAAAGGAGCTTATCTGTATGCACCATTAAAAGATGATATTTACATGTCTCAGCCTCCCGGTTTTGTTGTAGAAGGTAAGGAAGATTTTGTATGCAAATTGGATAAAGCTATCTATGGATTGCATCAAAGTGGTAGAGAATGGTTCTTCGAGATTCATAAAGTATTGATAAAACTAGGTTTTAGCAAACTAAATTGGTGTAACTGTGCATATGATTTTAATTGTGTGTTGATTTTACTTTTATATGTTGATGACATGGTTTTGTTCGGTAAGGACGAGGAGATAATAGACAAAGCCATAGGATTGTTGAAGACACATTTTGATTTAAAAATTTTGGGAAAAACTAGAAAGCTGTTGGGAGTTGAGTTTGAAGAAAAGGGGGGAGAAGTTTTGTTGAGTCAGTCAATTTATATTGACGATATTCGTAAAAGGTTTACAAAATTCTTCGTACCGGTTTCCTCACTTCCAATCAGCAAGGGTACAGTATTCTCAAAGAAACAGTGTCCACAATCAGATGTTGAAATAGAAGAAATGAAACAATATCCCTATAGAAATTTACTAGGCTGTCTATCGTTCCTCGCTAGTAGAACCAGGCCCGACATAAGTTATGCCGTTAACATTTTTAGCCAATACCAAAGTAATCCTGGTAGAATTCACTGGGATGGTTTGATAAGACTTTTGGGCTATGTTATACACACACACAATTTTAAACTTAAACTTGCGTGCAATGAACCTAGTATAACGGTTTACACCGATGCAGATTTCGCAGCCAATAAGGATGACAGGACTTCTATGGGGGGACAGATAGTGTTTCTTGGAAAAGCTCCAGTCATGTGGAGGACTTTCAAGGAGAAGTGCGTGTCGTTGTCAACTATGGAAAGTGAATTCTACGCTATGACAGAGGCCACAAAGGAACTTATGTGGTTTGATAGAATTCTAGAAGAATGTTATGCCAGAAAGTTAGTTCTTGGAGGAAAGCTTAGGTCAATTCTATATGTTGATAACATGGCGTGTATAGATTTTGTTAAATCCCCAGTAGAGAACCATAGAAGTAAGCATATTGATGTCAAATTATTTTTTATTCGTGACCTAGTTTATCAGAACATATTTGACATAAATTATATAAAAAGTAAAGAAAATCTAGCAGATCCTTTTACCAAACCCCTGACCAAATTCGAACTGAGGCACCTATGTGATGAGATTTTTGCATGAACTTTTCTTGAATTTTTTCACGAATTTATTTTGAAGTGGTGTGTGCACTTAGTGTTTGAAATTGTGAATTTTTGCAATGTTTTTGTTTACTTGTTTTGGGTGGATGTTTTTTTCCCCACCTAAACGTCTGAAGGTGTCTAAGGTGACATTTTTTCAGCATATCATCTGGATCCGAACAGCCTAACGTACCGTCTCGGGTTAGGTGCAAATGTAATTGTCAGAGTGGTTCAGGTGGTGTATTTGTAAATTTGTCGAGGCACCGGAGGGCTTTGGGTCGCGGGTATGTTTTTTTATTTTGGTGAATCCCTGTTTTGTTGAGGGGACTGCCACGTTAATTATTCCATCCACCTAATCAAGGAAAGTTTGTCTAATGAAAAATTTGTTTAAGGCTCAGTGTTTGTATGTGAATTGTTTTTCTGATATTTATGCAGTGCGATATTATGGGATGTATTCTGTGTTTTTAGATATTTAAATATTTTACGATAACTTCTCAATGGAAAACCAATTTGTTTTATGTGTTTGAATGAATTTGTATGAGTGGGCGCCCACGTACATATGTATTGATATTCGAATATGATTGAATGTAGTCGTGTCCTAGTCATTGTATGTTTTAACTCTTTATTGTGGTTTGTTAGTTGTTATATTGGTTTTCAGCCAACAATAGTGTACAGAAGCAGAAATAACTTTTGTTTAGAACTTGCAGATTTGAATCTTCTCAGCAATTTGTTTTGTACCTGTGTATTCCTAAGTTAAGACTGTATTATTGTTGTTATATGTTGCTATCGCATTTTGTTAACAAGACTAATGTTGGTTTGAATTAATTGTTTTATATGTATTCTAGTTCTGACAGAAAAAAAATCGAAATGTAAACTGTGATGGTTTTGAATTCTCATATTACTAGTTTATGTCGAAAAGACAAGTGGGGGGGCATTTGTTAGCGAGTTACACTAAAGACTACTTGTGAAACGAATCATGTACTTGCCTTTCCGGGTATTGCGTCATTTGTTTTAGACCGGTTTGATCATAAAACCTGATAACCGGATCAAATCTTTAATCGAATTTCCACAGCTGTGAAGAAGCTACCATAAATAATTTATTATTCAGTTTCCAGTAGTTGGTGCGTTTTAAACAAACCGGATCGTTGAATATCATTAGATGAGGCGTATATAAGGCTCACATACGATTCAGTAACGAAAAAAAAAAAAAAAAGAGTAGATAGATAATGAAGCTGAGGACAATCTGAAGAAAGGTAATGTTGATTTATAGTTTAGGTTTAAGACGCAGTAAAGAAAATAGAATAAGGGGCTAACAGTCTTTGCCTATGCCTAACTTGAGGTAATTCCATCACAGTGTATAGACACTGTTGTTTGTATATATGAGACTTGTTTTTTTTTAATGAATTTAGAGAACGCTATTGATTGATATGGATATTTTATTGTTGAAGATTGTTAAACTAACTTTTTATATTTTAAACAAATAAATTTGAATTGTTATTGTTGAAAAAGTCTTGTCGTCTATGCTTTTGTCAATAGTTTTAACGTATACCTATTGTAACAAACAACGTTTCTTCTGCGATTTTACTCTGCAATTTAATTATTAGGTTTTTTGTTGACGTGCTCGTTTCACGTGCACGCTGACACAGCCATCTATAGACATGGTCTGGAATGTTCCAGCCAGGTGGCATTAAGTCACAACAACAACAAACTCTATTATATCCTTTAGTTAGAGGAATTTCTGGAAATCCTGACAAGAAATACTGATAGTATGAATTTTAATTTTATAAATGGACAATAAATATCACAAATGGTATATGAATATACTCCAAACTAATTTTTAGGTTTACTAATTTCCTTTATGGTGATCCCAAATTAAAAGTAGTCAACAAATTACCTCGGTTAATAGAAGGAATGTCTCCACAGAAGTGCCTACACATGAGCAACAACATGGTTTACTATTTACAATTATTTTGGTTTTTACAGAATAATCAAGATAGGGGTAAACAGTTATAAAGGAGCTTTTCCCTTTGAAATTTTTAAAAAAAGGAAAGTAGAATAAAAAATACTAATAAAGAAAATACTTGAATAATAAAAAGAAGAAAATAAGGAACTAGTATGGTATGCCCCCCCCCCCCCTATTGGCGATTTTTTTTTTTGTCGCCAATCAAAACGTGTGTTTTTGGAACGGGAAATTCCGGAAAGTCCCAAAAATGCACATTTTTAAAACTGCACAACGAAAGAAAAGCATGAAAAAAACATAAATACAAAAAATAAAAGCTGAAAAATAATGAGAAGTTTGTTAGGTGAGGGGGGGGGGGGATGCTGACCCCACCCCCCACCCCCACTAAAAAAAGTCATATTGCAAATAATAATAATTCATTTAAATAAACATAAAATACATCTTGGTTAAATATATATCTCTTGATTAAACATAAATTAAAGCACAAATACAATAGAAAAATACATGTTGGCAATAGAATTTTAAAGAAGTATCTATACCGAAATTTTGTACTCCTCCCAATTAATCCCCGAAACGATGTCAATAAATTTATTAAAACAATCTACATTTGCTGCTAAACATAATTTCTGAAACATGTACATCGCTAGGTAGAATTTAAAATCTGCCTTACGATTGTACGTAGGCAACATTGCTTTTACATACCTCTATGTACTTTCAATTGTATTCGTGTGACACCCAGTATTGGGGTCAACGAATGTAAGCTTATGGTTTACTTTAAGGTGATCAAATCCCTCCTGCTCGAGACAGTTGTAACTTTTCCAACAATCGGAATACACTGTAGTCCTGGCAATATCCAATTTTTTATAACCTCCTACAAAGTCTCCTGAGTCCTATCATGCACAGCAACTAAAAAAACCCTCCCGAAATCTCTCTCAACCTCTCCAAATACCCAATGGCCCTCAACCCTATGTCCCTTATGATACTTTCATTTCCCAATTTTTGACTCATCAATTTTGACAACCTTACCCTCCCTCCTACTTTCTCGGAAGATAATTCAATATAATCTAAAACAGTCTCATTAATAAATTGTCTCCAATCAGCCAAAGTAGTCTTTGCAAAAGAATATTCCTCCATAATTCGCCCAGTTGTTGTGCCCCTCAAAATCTCATAAGTAATATATAAAACCTCAAATAACTTTAATTTAGATTTAGAAAATCACGAAACATGCCAAATAGATTTCTCAGAGTTATATTGCTTCCCCCCTAATAACTTTCCTACAAAAAATTTAAAACCATCAGAATATGAACTTTTAAATTTAATCTTCATATCTGACCCACATTTTTTGCAATTCGTGCTCTTCAACAACCCAACCTCCATCAAAAAATTAAAAAGCAACTGTGCATCCTGAGACAAATGAAATAAAAAAATGTTAACTATCCCCGGTTTTCCAACTTTTGGTCTCCCTCCTGAAAAACTATATCAAACTTATACCGAAAAGGAAAATAATAAAATACTTGATAAAGAAAGAGAGTATTTTCAACCTCTAAGAGCACATCTATTTATGCTCCTATGTCATGAAATACCTTCTACATGAATGGTGCTACATGATTTTCTAAAACACATATAATGCATACATCTTATTTTTACTGCAATAGAAAGCACATACTGAATTTGTGTTTATGTTTGATTTCTGCTTATTATATTAAGTAATATACAGATAAATAAATCATTATATAAACTGAAAAATCTCTTAATTTTATAGCTAGCTCTCACTTAATCTCCATAACATATAACACCATTTGTTTACATAAATTCTACTGCAGAGCACAATCAAATTCCCTTTTTGAATAAAGAAATCGGAACTACAGATTAACAAAATTTGATTGATTTGGTACTTTTTGGTTAACAGAGCACCATTTGACTTGGAACGTAAATATTACCACAATAGAAAAATTTTTGGATTTAGTAAAAGAATGGCTATTTTATAAAATCCAAAATTAATACAAAAAAGAGAGACAAGTACAGAAATTAACAATCAAGGAAAATACAAAATGGATTTTACCACATAAATTTCAAATTACACAGGAAGTGTAAAGCTGCCAATTTCTTTTAACATTGTTAAAAACATTTGCGCCTTCTTATGCAATCGCTGCAACATTAATGTAATTTGGTACAGATCTATTATATCTGTAAAAATGTATATTTCATGAACTCCTTCGGTGGTGGGCAGTGCTAAGTAGATGTTTACTTCACAATCTTACATCAAAGTTCACCTGCTTGTTCTTAATAATGTCATTAACTAGCTGCTTCTGATGTGAAATAAACATGTTACCACATTTGGTGATTTAGAGCACAATTAAGACTGGCACTCCGTTAACCAAATATTACCTTTGATTTTTACAACATACTGAATTCCCCTATTATTTACTATTGATTTTAATATCACTATAATTTTTCTAGTTAGGTTTATTGCTTTTTTAATATGCTTGTAGAGATATCAAAAGTGAGGATCAAAACATTTTTATAAATGTTTTAACAAAATATATCAAATAATAAACATACTCTTTGTTAAATTTTTAGAGTATGTTGAAACTGTTTACTTTCAGAAAAAAATCTAAAATCTAAATATAAGTTGTTCTGTATTAAATACATCTGTTGAATTTGCAAAACATATATGAGTAACTAAGATTAGTAGTAATTAGTATACATATAAAATAATTATTAACTAATAATTAAGGGATAAAAAGTATAACTTCAGACAAATCATTAGTTGTTAATAAATTGGGTAAAATATTTAAGGCTAATTTCATTTTTGCTATAAAAGGTACTGCTATTAACCACTGGCTTTTCAATAACAGCTTTATAAATCATTAAAATAAAAAATATCCAATAAACAATACTAATATGAACCACATTACTAAATATATCATTAAGACCATTTAGAACATAAAAATATTCTAATGCACAGATCAAAGCGAGAAACTTGTCCCCCAGTGACACAAAATGAGACAATAAGGCAATAAAACAGGTTTGAATATTTTTTTTATAATTAAATCTTACTATGAAAAATATTTATTATCATGGAGGCTACCTTTTGTAGTTCTCACAGTTTTTTACAACTTTAGGTGAAAATTTACTTTCAACACCAACTTTGGATACTTAAATCCTTAGGGAATGAAAATCTGAGCAATGCAGTGCAGAATTAACAAACTTTCAGAAAGCAAGGCAAGTACACTTATTTCTTAATCATTTACTCCTTCTACCTGGCAAGAGTAGAGGATTTGGGGGCACCGTCCACAATCATCGACTTTTTTAAGCCAATATTTACACTTTTATAGTATTTACATCGCTTTCTCCCCAATGTGTAAAAACTTTGTAGGCATGTTTTTATGAATGTATTCCCCAGAAGGTCTAATCCACTTGTATTTTTGAGGAGATTATAACATAGCAAAAATATTTTTTGAAACATTATGCAACACAAATATTTTAAATTTCAAACAAAAACACAAATCGAGAACATTAGAAGAAATTTTAAACACATTTAAAAACACTTTAAAATGGCAGAAATTTAAAAATGAACATTACCAAAAAACATATTTTAACAAACTGTGCAACACAAATATTTAAATTTAAAACAGAAACCTAAACTGAGAACACTGGAATAATTTTAGAAGCAATAAAAAATAGCACAAATTTAAAAAGATATATCATTAAAAACACCAAGAAGAATTTTAAAATATGACCCAAATGTCTAAAAAAGAACACATTAAAGCCTTGAGCAGTCTATAGAACCTAATTCCATTTACTTTAAATACTGAAAATGTACTAAAGAAGAGAGGTTGCCAGTGGGGTTACCAGTTTGAAGTGTTTAACACACCAACAAAATGTGCCAAATTGGAAAAAAAAAACCAAAGATGGCAGACAGTGACCCTAAAACTCTACTGTCCCTGTTTACACTACAGTTACTTCCCAAAATAAATAAAATTTGAAAAAGTATAGGAAAAGCATGATAAAACTACACTTATAAAATATCAAAAAGTAATGTTATATGGTATATTTTTACGCATAAATTTTAATTAAAAAGACCACACATTTGAGCATTCCCCCATATAATGAAACTTCAACACAATGATTGCCACACTATACCAGGGAAACTAGCCACTGACACTAACTTTAGTTAGTTATATTTTCTACAAGTTCAGTCTAAATACAGTTATATTCTGTAACAATAAAAATACGATTATGATTATTTGTTAACAAATACCGTATCCAAGTTATCACGCAGTTAGTACGAGGAATAAAAATTTGCATACTAAAGTGAACTGCAAGATAACTTGTACATTAGTATTAATAAAAGACAGCCATCTACAAGTAAACTCACTGTGATCCTCTATGGCAAATGGTAGTAATTGTATTAAAAATTGAACACAGTCTTTTATAAAATGAGTTCACAAAACACAGTTAAAAAAAAAAAATGAAGTTCAATTATTCTAAAAGTATTGCAACAATTAAAATACACAAACATTGAACAGTAAATACAATACCTGTTTTGTTTTAATTTACTGTTGTTACTTTCTTAGAACAAGTTCGATACTATCTTCGATAGAAATAAACTTCTTTCAAGATCAGCACCAATAGTAACGAATAACACACCATTCTTCATGTACCGCACAGCGCACGGGAATATAGTGAATATAATTTCATACGGGAAGTCGATTTTCGGGAGAACAGAAATGCTATTATTTATAAAGTAAGCAAACAACGCACAGTTCCTTTATTACAAAGCAATCAATCCGAACATGCACATCATATCACTCTACTGCCATCCGTAGTACGGTTCAACGGTATTTTTCGAAACAACTGTGAATAAGTAGCAGGTTGCTAAGAATAGAATTAATATCTGTGACTGCCGTTACTTGCTTGAATCCACAGTACATCCCTCAACCCCCCCCCCCCCTCTCTCCCAGATAATTACTTCCTTCTTAATCAAGAGCGGATTCCCTTGGCTAACTCTTGCAAATACCTAGGGTCCCTGCCCCCCAAAAAGAAATAGAAATTGCATTATGAATATTGAATTTGCATTATAAATATTTATATCCGTTCAACTCGGCCCCCTCCAAGATTAAACCCTGGGTGCGTCACTGCCTAGGGATCATCCTAGACTCTAAACTTACCTGGCGCTCAGATGGATGGCCTGGTTCGGAAATCTAAGGCTGCACAGTAGGGTGGAGCGAAAAATCATTTTCTCGAAATTCAAATTGCCTGAGTCAATATTTGGTTTGAAACTGGCTGGAACAAATTTGCTCCAAATTTCAGCTCTAAATGTTGCCATCTTCAGGTTCCACACATGAAGTGAATATTTGTATTGCCTTTTTTTTTAAGTCTTTAAAGCCTTTTTATCAAAAAAATAATAATTAATCAATTGAATAATTAATTAATTTGTAAATTAATATTAATTAATAATTAATATTAATTATTATTTAATACTTAAAATTAATATTGATATTCATTGTGAAATATCAGTGCTAGAAATGGCATTTCGTACATTTAAGAATATCACTGCCAAATCTAGCCGCTGCTTGTGATAAAACGGGAGTATCGGATAGGTCAACTGCTATCATTTCATCCTCTGTGCTTCGTGATACAGGGATTGTATCCAAAGATACTCCATCTAAAGTTATTGACAGGAGTAAGCTGAGGAGAGATCGTCTAAAGGTACGATCACAGCTTAATTCTACACAAGAAACACAGTCTTTGTACGCTATCTACTTCGATGGAAGAAAGGACAAAACTATAGTGCCAGAAAGGAAGGGAAGTTCTTTAGCTGTTGACTATAGCTGTGGAAGAGCATATTGTTTTGTTGTCAGAACCTGTTTATGTTTATATAGGACAAGTGACTCTGGATTCTGGGTCTAGTGCGGATATTATACGAAGGGGATTACACTTTCGGAACTGGTTGACGTTGGGTGTGATGAAGCGAACGTCAACGTTGGGAATAAAAATGGCGCAGTTAGACGGTTTGAAATCTTTGTTGGCCATAAATTGCACTGGTTTGTATGCTTATGAACTACCTCTTCGCCACCTTTTCCAGAAGATTGACGGAAAAATATCTGGGCCACAGTTTTCGGAACAATAGGAAAATCTGTGCAAACGGGCGAAACCTTTGCTGTGACAAGTTTTGTTTCTATTCCAGTTGCTCTGCCTGAAATTGATAAAAAAGACCTCAGTGCAGACCAAAAATACCTTTTCGATATTTCTAGGGAAGTAACCTTGGGTGAGTGTCACATGGGAGAGAAACAGGAGTCCTGGAACGATGTCTCATTTGAGATGGCTCACTACAGCCAACAGAATTCTGTGCCTATATGTGTCGACTGCCGAACCAACAGAATACTTTTAGCTCCTAGTAGAATATGTCATGAATGTTTGCCGGCCATCCTGGTTTGAAATAAAGAAAATCCCAACAGCTACTCATGGAGCACGTCACCTGCACGGAATGATAAATAAAAGCTCATTCTTGCCAGAAGATTTTAAGTCAATCGCTCAAGAGGAAAACTCTTATTCTTAACTCTATTTTGCTCAATCTCAAACTCTTATTTTGCTCCATCTGAAAACATTCTGTTGGCAATGCTGTTAGATGAACGATCACATATTCGAGAACTTGGCCTCAGAATACTGAAAGCCAGAAAAACTGACTGGAAGGGGAAAATACGTCAATTTGATCTTCCAAATTTAAATTTCGAGGCAGAGAAATATTTTTAGATGATTAACTGGCACAATCATTTGGAACCACCAGCTACCATGAATCTCAGTTTCGAAGACATATCGAGTATGATCAGAAACGGTTCACAATTTGAAATAGAGAAGCTCCCTTGCCATTCTCAAGCAGTCGAGACGCATGTGTGACTGGTAACACAAGCATCATTTGTAACATGTGGAGCAGAAGCCAGGAATGGATACATTCGCAGTGGAATCAGTCACGAAAGGAACTTCCAAAGTTTGACACCAAAGATAATTATTTTGGCCCTCATGTGAAATCCAGAATTGAAGACTGATTAAAGTAAATTGCAGGTTAGTGATATATTTTTGAAGCGATAATGTTTTTCTGTTTGTTTTTTAAAATTAGAACTGTTTTTTGAGTCAGAAAATAAAGCTATTGTAAACATTAAAATTAAATAAAAGAAATTGATTTTTTTTACTTTTGACGTTAATATTCCTTTCTCTGACCCCCTGTGTGGAACCTGAAGACGATGAGTGATTGCGCTGGGAATTTCTTGCAGTGTCTTTTTTGCCAAACAGCACCATTTGTTGAGTCAAGAAATATTAAAATTAAATTTTTTTTGCCTTATTCACTCCACCCTAATACCCAGGCTGTACTGTGTTCATCGTTGAATGAAGAAAACCTATGCAGTCGATATTGGCGGGCTAGAGAGTTGATGCATTTGACATCCAGTACTTAAATTTAGTTTTAGTTTTCATGTAATGTAATCCTTGTTCTGTTCTATTGTAATTATATTGTAATTCTTCTGTTATTAGCTTCAATCTCGTGCATCTTCGATGCATGGGGGCCCATTGATGCACAATCAAGTGTCTTTGGAATGAAAAAAATCATATATACCCAAAATGTACTGTTCATTGATTTTTGAAACGGTTTCTCAAAATTTGCTTATTTTGTTTTTTTATTCTTTTGTTGACATTTTCCTAATTTTTTAAATAATTTGCTATCTGTATATATAAATGAATGTTTGTTTGTTTATTCGTATTTTATGCGCTGCCATACCGTTCATCCGATTGCTATGAAACTTGGTCAATTTATTGCTTGAACTTGAGAGATGGTTATAGACTATTTTCATCCCGCTACGACGTTCCATTCCCGAATTATGTTAGAACAAGTTTACGCGGTATCAACGGATAAGTAGTTTGCATATACTTAATAGAGATATTTTTTAATCTCCTTATTTGGACACCAAATATTACTTTAATTGTCCCATTAGTGAAAAAAGCTGAATGGTCAGTAAACATAAAAAAGTTTATTGATTTTTATATACTCGGGGCAAAGCTTAGTTGACACCACTGTTTATGCTACAACGGCCAATTTACATCTGCAACGCAAGTATCTTCCCGCCGCTACAAAATGCGGATTGCCATATTTGGCCTTTTATCGCCTACGGAGGATTGATTTTACATCGGTTGCTTTCCAGAAAAGCGGGAGACAGTTTTGTTTTCACATCACCATTTGAACTAATTTTCTAAAGTACACCAAGATAAATTTTCGAATTGTGTTAATTCCTATAAAATTTTTTCCTGTTCATTTTATGATTTCAAATAGTATGTGACTCTCATAGCAACCATGCATTCTTATAAATTACTTTGCCATTTTTTTTGCTCTCCGAAATATGTGAAAAGGAGAGAGAGAGGGGGATCGGATTGAATTTGTTGCAGTGTAAATCGAACCCGGCAACTGATGAACCGAAAGATATAGTGCTACCGATTCGGACACCAGCTAGAACTGGGGGATCAGTTTTGGAGGATACCAGACATTCAAATTACTTTGACAATATTTTTGCTCTCCGAAATATGTGAAAAGGAGAGAGGCGCGCCTGCTGGTGTTCCAAAAATTGGCGCGCTCTCTGAAGGGTTAAAGACCTGAGGGCAGTCATTCCATTGTACGAGAAGCAGGTGAGGAGAAAGGAATGGGTCGGACGGCTCCAATCTGGCGCGGAACTGACACTGCAGGTGAATAACGAATTCGTTAAGCCCCACCAAAATTCATAATGCTAGCGGAGAGGCAGAAATGAAAATCTCAGACCGGCAAATAAGGAGCCAGAAAAATGACATCACCGTTACAAGAGCCAACGGGAAAATAGGCGCCAAGTCGAAATCCACGAGACTTAGTGAAAAAAAGTAGTTTTCTATCTTCTCCCGAGCTGAGAAGAGAATTCTGGCCATCACGGAACTACGAGGATCTTGTTGAGTCAGCGGGTTTAAGAGAAATTTAAGCTTCAGTTGGAAGGCTCGATTTTTTTGGAAAGTATCTGAAGGCGAGACTGTCTGTCCTGATCATCCCGATCAAAGTGTCATTCCTCGCAGTCATCCGCTCTGCAGGAAAGGGTAATCGAGGGCCCTGCCGGACTCGATACTGCTTCGTTACGCAAATTCATCTGGGAACCCATCACAACGGACTCATAAACTTTCTTAAGAGAAAATCATAGTTTTGATCCTGTAACCCGTTACTCACTGTGCATCACCTCATCATATTTTATCCATCTGATTTGTAAATAAATTAGTTATTTTTTAATTTACTTGGCTGTGGCTTTGGTTGATTCGATCGCTACCTCGATCAATACGCTACCACCTCCTTGTCAAGAACTATGCACACGAGCGTCTGTGTGGCGTTACGGCTCATTAAAATGCGCAAGCTCAAGAACTTTGTTTTTGAGCACAAAATGGGGAATGACAGGTTATCGCTGGTTTGTCATATTTGGCGTTTTATCGCCCTTATTTCCTCATGTATCAAGATTCGATTTGGTTTGAAGCGCTGCAGTCAACTTTTGTTGCAAGAGAGCTAATTAGACCGGGACCTACAGCTTAAAGCCGATTCCGAACGGCTACAAACATCCATGCCAAGAGTGGGACTCGAACTCACGGACTCTAGTACCGAATGCCAGCGCCCTAGCCATTCGGCCATCGTCCGGCCTAATGTATCAAGATGGAGGGTTACTATATTATGTGGGTAATTATTTCACCCTAACTTTTACTTCAAACATTTGTTTATATTATCTCGCGGTCCTTTTTAATGGGGCTATTGAAGTTGTTAGCAGTGATCAGTCAATATCAATGTGACTTGGTAGCAGATAACAGTGGTTAATCTTAGGTAACCGAATTTCGTTATATAAAACTAAGGGGGTTCGCCCCTTGGCTCCCTACGCTCGATCCTCTGTTATGGCTAATAGCGAGATATATAGGGGAGATTCTCGGGCACTTTAACAGTTTCCATCCATTTACTGTTGTCACCCTTAAAGCGAATGGCATTTCACCACTTTTGAATTATCAGCTTTAAAATTCAATTTAAAAAAAATCGAAAATTTAAGACATTGACTTGAAATGAGGTTTATATGAATAAGAAAGCTTTCAGCTTCCAGATGATGTAAATATTTTCTTTGAAACTCGAGGAGCATCGATATTACATCCACATAGGGGACGATATTTCTTGAAAAACTGTGTTTTATTTTTTGATGAAAATATTAGTCTGTTTTAAAATATTTTTAAACAAATGAGGTCTAGTTTGAAAGAGAAATGTCTGTAGTCTTAGACTGCAAAAAGATCAAAATTCTACCATCATTTTTTGGTGAGTTATCGTAATCTGAAGATGAAAAAGTCAATATTTTCCCACAAAACATAAAATAAAAAAAAACTTAAAGTCCGAAGAAGATGAGACATGTCTTACTTTGTTCCCCACACTTTTCTGCATCTATTGGTATCGGTCTTGACCCCATACCCCCAGCGGTTTCGGAGGAGATAGCGGGACAAGCTTTTGACAGCGGCGGCAGCGGCTGCTGCAGCGGGAGTTAGGGCCTGTTCACATAGGAGTCCGTGGCATTGCGTTAAGGAAAAGATGACGTTAAGACAAAAATAAACGAATCATAGGCGTTAAAAATTTCATTGCTAATCGTTTGGAGGCATATGATTGGTTTATTTTCGTCTTAACGTCATCTTTTCCATAACGGACTCCTATGTGAACAGGCCCTTACTTTTTTTTTTAGAATAGAGAGATAAATAAATAAATAAATATCAGTTTCACTATTTGTTGGTTCAAAGGAAACGGTATCTCATAAGCGAGTGGTTCATGTTGCTTATTGTATTCAACTCTCCATAATTATAGTAATTAAATGTAAAAAGTTGGCGACAAACATTCGCAGGTTTTTGGATGGATGACGGACTAATATAACACTACAGATGATGCTAAAATAATAAACAGCTTTTGAAGTAAGTTTAATTTAGAGATATTTTTTTCTGTATTGTATGACAGAAATGTTTTGTTAAGATGTTGAAAATGATATATGGGATTTCTACATTTTACGCTATTATTTTGCGAGTGAAGCTAAATTCTAATACAATTCTTAGAACAATTAAACTGTGAAAAACTGAATAATCAGGCATTGTTTGTTGTTTTCAGCAAATAAATATATTAATACTTTTTGGTCCATTTTGGTGTGCTATTGAAATATACACTCCACGATTTCAAGGGATTACTAGAAGTCGGCAATCTGATAATTTTATTTACATTTTTTAAACTAAATTTATGATTATATTATAAATGTCAGACATAATATATTTGAACTGATAGCAGTGATTAATCACAGGTTACTGACGATTATTATTTGTTGTTTAATGGCAACGGTATAGCTTAAGCTCGTAGTTTATGTTTATGATGTAGATTATGTTTATGATGTCTCCATAATCACTGTAATTAAATGTAAAAAGTGGTGCCTTTAGCGATAAACTATCGTAGCTTTTCGGATGGATGACAGACTAAAATAACAATACAGAGAATTCTGGAAAAATAACAGTTATTCAAGTAAGTTTAATTTACAGGTATTTTTTTCGGTATTATATGACAGAACTGTTTTGTTAAGATGTTGAAGATGATATACATGATTTCTACATTTCACGCTATTTTTTTGCGAGTGAAGCTAAATTCTAATACAATTCTTAAAAATATTAAACTGTTAAAAACTGTATGTTTAGGCATGGTTTGTGTATTTAAAAAAAAATATATAGATCAATTCATTTTGGTCGATTTTGGCGTGATATTAAAATATACACTCCACGATTTCAAGGGATAGCTAAAAGTTGCCAATCTGTCAATTTTTTAAAATTTTTTATCGTATATTTATTTATGATTATATTATAAATGTCAGACGTATTGTATTTTAGCAACTTTGCTGGTTATGAGTTATACATATGATTTTGAACTGTTAATAATCGCGGTAAAAGATAAAATATACCAGGAAGAGTTCCATGTCCTGTGCTGTTCTACTAAAAGGTGTCAAACTCTACCAAGTGGAGTTCCTCCTAATGTGAAATTTAGAAAAATACCATTTGACACTGTTTTAAAACTTTTAACCTGCTAATCAACACTTTGTATGAAAATTCAGCAATAAGTAGCTAATAAGTTATTAGCTACTTATAGTTATTAGTAATAACCGTAGAATATATTAAGAAAAAAAATTTGAATACAGCATTTATCAGGAATAAATAATTAAAACAGTCTAAATATTCGTAGAGTGTCCAAATTATATAAATCAGTTGTAGAAAATGTTGTAGAGAAACAATATGTGTTCAAAATAAAAGAATTTTATTTTTAAAAAAATCTTAAGAACTAGAAAATAAGCATGTAAATACTCCCAAGAAAAAGATATATAAAAATATAAAAAATATTGAAAAAATAAATGAAGTACATAAAATTAAAAGTTTCTGGCAAGATAATTTCAACATATATAGAAGAATGAAAAAAAAACAATGTCAATAGTATTACTAGTGATTTTTTAGAACAAAAATTTAAATTAAAAATATTTAGAAAGTATAAAAATCAATTTATAAAACTAAGAATAAATTTAAAATAATTTTGGAAAGGGTACAAAATTAAATAAAATCATAAATTGTGAATCCTCATTTGAAAAATTATATTTTAACAACATTGACAACGGCAAACTAATGTACCAGTTGAACTCAGACCTGGAATAAGACCTATAAACCAGATTTGAATAACCAAGGGTAATTTCTCATCTTCCAGATAGTATTCCTTGAAAAGGCAGAAAATAGAAATTTTATAAAAGGAATTGAAAATTTTTTCATTGACTGAATGTATAATTTATTATCTGCAGCTAATCTCGAATTTGATTGGCTGAAAACATCTAAGTGATCCTCATTAAAATTCCATTAGTTGAAACTGAAAAAAATCATGTGGCATTTCTAAGATATAATTTCTGACCTTTGGTGATGTAAGAGCAGAGCTTAGCTGCATCAGGTTTGCAGTCTATAAAAATCATTAAACTAAGTAATAAAAATATGTATTATAAAGATTATAACCCAAGAGCAACAAAACATATACAAAGCTTATACAGTCAAACCTCATTTATCCAGATAATTCAGATCAGATTTTGTTGACATTTTTATTTAATGTTCACATTAGATAATAATTTTTAACTATAATAGCAAGAATGTAGCTACAAGTATGCCAAATATTCACCTTTTGATTCCATGTACAGTTCCTGCTCAGACTGTACAATAAATTATGGTAATAAAATGCTTTCTGTTGAGTTTAAGAAATCTTTACTAGAATTATGAATTCTTTGTTAAGAAGTGATGTAAAAAGTTATTTTTACATTTTTTAATGTCTTGTAAACAATACTATGTAATTTTGTTACAAAACATAGTTTTTCATTGCAATAAATGGTAAGTCTGCTTAGTGGACGATTTTGTTTTGCTTATTACAGATATTATCCAGATTTTCAATTGTCCAGATTGCTTATGGTCCTAGTTAGTCTGGATAAAAGATGTTTTACTGTACTTATATAATCGCTAAATTTGAGGCCATAAAAAAATCCAGCATGTTTTGCAACACTCACGTGTTTCGTGTTTTTTAAATTTAATTTCACTCTTAAATTTAATTTCACTCTCAAAATTGTCAAAACATCTAAAGCTTATAGAAATTAAGAAATAATCAGGGGTCCAGGGTTGCCGATTTGGTACTGTCCGTCCGGTGCCCAGGCCTATAAAAATGAACTGCTCTGAACTTGTGAAATTTACCCTCGGCTGCATATTCAGGAATTGTTACGCAGCGACCGGTCGTCAGGAATCAAATGTCGATACACGAAAGCGGAGATAGGAGAGGTGTTAGTCGAATTAAGAAACTATCGTTTATGCGCATTAAATTTTTGAAAATTAGACTAAAATCTATATAGACTGTTAATTTCGTGTGAAACTTATAGACAGAACTAATTAAATATTTAAATTTTCCATGTAAAGGAAGAACTGGTACTAAACTTGTTGAGTTTTTATAGGTTGATACCCTGTGGGTCATTCCATGTCAAATCAAGACATTGATTTTACTTAACCATTTCAGATTTGAATGAAATTTGGCACACAGTTACTTTTCATATAGATTAAGAAAATTACCACATTTTATTGAAAAATATCAACCTGTTTTCAAAATGTAGCCCTGTGAATGTTAAAAAAATCAGTCAAAAAAACTTGACAGACCAATTTTCAAAATGACCTAGAATCTTTCCTAATTAAGCTAGAGAGCTAAGATTGGTGGCATTTTCAAGCAATTTTCAAGACATTTTCATGATATATAACACAATTAGGGCTTAAAACATTTATTTTAATAAAATTTAAATTTAAATTTAAAATTTGAATTTTTCAAAATGTGCTACTTCAAAAAATTTCAAAATTTTTTAATAATACTCTATATAGTACTGAAATGATTGTATAAGTTTGAAAGTGGGATCTGTATGGGTTCATGTTAAAATATTGCATTGAATACAGTATTCTTGATTAGAAAACATGAAATTACTTAATTTTACAATTAATTACATTGGTTTTGTATAAATATCAAATAAATAATTACCAGATCATATATTTATTGCGTGAAGTTCTTGTACATTTCATTTATTTGTAAAACTTCATTTTCTGACAAACTGTATACTCTCCCTGTTGGAGTTATAGGGTTTACTAAAGATAAGATTTGAATGATAGAAACCCATAGTATATCTGGCCTACTTGGGTAAGAAAAAGAAGGTGAAGGTCCTGCTGGATGTAGAAAAGACACCTTCCTTCATCATCTGTTTCATTTTTTGTCAACACATATGCAAGCCACCAGTTATGTTCACATGTAAGATATACATAACCTTTTACTTTTAAGTCTGTGTTCCGATAGGCATACTTTTTCAACAACTGATCCAGATGCATAAGAAAATGTCTTGACTTTAACTTTTGATGTACTTGAAGCTACGGGGATAAATCCATGTAATTTCTGAGTACCTTTAATAATAATGGATTTACTGTGACAATTTACTAGAAAATTTTCTGTATGGATGTATTAGTCTTGATTGATGTATAAAAAATTGACTGATGGAATATTTTCTACAGCCCACTGGTACAACTGTATTGGTTTCATAATTTGGTTTTCATTTGGGCGCTGTAAGCTTGCCCTAGCTGCTGACCTCTTTACTGTGCCACCAACACCATCATACGGTTCTTTACCATGTGCAGTGACGGAAAAGTGCCACTCAGCGTCTACATTAAAATCGTTTTTGTGGAAACACAAGTTGGTAAAATTCTTCTTGTTCTTATCTTGGGCAGCTAAACCATCAGAATAGTAAAAGAACCTTTTAATCCTCTCACTTCATTTTCAAAATATCAATCATTTTTTTCTGGAAGTAATACATTGCTACTGTGTTATGTTCTAAGCATTCAGCTATTACAACTAAACTCACATGTTTAATCTTTCCTTCGCCGTTATAATACATTACAAAAGAGTGGAAAGTGGCTTGTTCACTGGTCCAGTGATAGCTTTGGACCTCATCTTGTAAAATAAACGTGTAGTTCTCAGAAAAGTCTCACATTACAACATATTCCGCATGTGTCACATTGTTCTTGATTTCATTAATAAATGAAGATTGCTGCTTGGCAATAAAATCATGCCGAGGATGAACAGGAAGCTTTTCACAAAACAGATCAATGAATTCTGTTGTGAATTTCTCTAGAGTTTCTAAATTACACCGATCAACAGAAATCCATTGTCGAGAAGTTACTTTTTCAACCATGTTGTCATCAAATACATTTTCTAACACGTTTTTAATTTCTCCAGTTCCAGGACAAGACGAACATTCTCCCAAGTAACAAGCTATTAAAGCAGGATTACATAATATTTTAGCTAGGCAATGTTTATATCTTTTTAATTTACCATCAGTTAGTGCATCAAGTTTAGTATTTTCAATCATCAATTTTATATTTTGATGGGTAGTGCGTACACAAACTGTATGAGTTCCACTTTGACCAGCTAGTATGCAATACTTAGGCCTGAGTTCAGCAAATTTAGAAAAACTTACTTTCATATATGGATATTTTTCTTTATATGATCTGTAAACTTCCATTAAATTACATAGAACTAACTGTTTGGATAGTTTTACTTATTTCCATTTTCTGTTCATATAGATATACAATCTTTCATCCCTGGCAATATTCTACTTATTTCATCACTTTTATAAAAAGCCTTTATGTTTTCAGCAATTTCTGCAGAAAGACTTTTTCCAGGCTTCTGATTAGGACTTGCTAGAATGCCTTTGTCTTGCAAGAGTTTTTTTTTTGTGATTTCCTGACCATATAATTAGGAGCATTAAATTCTCGCATAATTTCCCATATACTCCATGTCTCGGGCAAGCAGGTCAATATCATAATTTTTTTTAACTTTAGAAGTAGAGTTAGAAAATTGAATTTTAAGATTGTTTAAAACTGCTTCTTGTGGTGTCTCAGTCTCACTCTCTGCAGATCTTTCAGCATTTGTAAAAAGTTCACGTGTCATCGCAGAATTGAGCTTTTTTATTTTATTTAACCTTTGCTTTCTTTTTTTCTTTTATCAATAGGGTTTCTCCCAATTCATGTAGTGAGACATTAAGCGTTTCTAAAATTTCAGACTTTGGAGTAAAATTTTGATCTCCAACTAAACTATTAGAATCTTCGTTTTCTCCAGATTGTTGGCGTAATTCATTCTTTTTGAAAAGATGGAGCTGTTTTCTGCAACAATGGCAGAGTTTTGCTGTTTTTGGCATTTCTTTGTAATGATCTATCATCCAGTCTGTAACATCCCTTAATTTGCTTTTGTCTCTTACTCTGTGATTATTTTTCTTAAATGGATTGAAACACTGTCCAGTAAAATGCCTTTGATCTGCCATATTTTAAATTTCATACAAGATTAATCTCTTTACATGTAATATTTATATTATAGTTTAATTGAATAACAAATTTTTAATATTTAAAAATTTATATGTAATATATTTTTTAGCATTAAATCAAAAGACATTTTTATTTAAGTATAAATTTAAAGTAGCTTGTTCCAAGAGCCAGACTCAGTTACGTGCACACAGCACAGAAACTTTTCTCAGACTGCCTGATGATCACATATAGATTAAGAAAATTACCACATTTTATTGAAAAATATCAACCTGTTTTCAAAATGTAGCCCTGTGAATGTTAAAAAAATCAGTCAAAAAAACTTGACAGACCAATTTTCAAAATGACCTAGAATCTTTCCTAATTAAGCTAGAGAGCTAAGATTGGTGGCATTTTCAAGCAATTTTCAAGACATTTCATGATATATAACACAATTAGGGCTTAAAACATTTATTTTAATAAAATTTAAATTTAAATTTAAAATTTGAATTTTTCAAAATGTGCTACTTCAAAAAATTTCAAAATTTTTTAATAATACTCTATATAGTACTGAAATGATTGTATAAGTTTGAAAGTGGGATCTGTATGGGTTCATGTTAAAATATTGCATTGAATACAGTATTCTTGATTAGAAAACATGAAATTACTTAATTTTACAATTAATTACATTGGTTTTGTATAAATATCAAATAAATAATTACCAGATCATATATTTATTGCGTGAAGTTCTTGTACATTTCATTTATTTGTAAAACTTCATTTTCTGACAAACTGTATACTCTCCCTGTTGGAGTTATAGGGTTTACTAAAGATAAGATTTGAATGATAGAAACCCATAGTATATCTGGCCTACTTGGGTAAGAAAAAGAAGGTGAAGGTCCTGCTGGATGTAGAAAAGACACCTTCCTTCATCATCTGTTTCATTTTTTGTCAACACATATGCAAGCCACCAGTTATGTTCACATGTAAGATATACATAACCTTTTACTTTTAAGTCTGTGTTCCGATAGGCATACTTTTTCAACAACTGATCCAGATGCATAAGAAAATGTCTTGACTTTAACTTTTGATGTACTTGAAGCTACGGGGATAAATCCATGTAATTTCTGAGTACCTTTAATAATAATGGATTTACTGTGACAATTTACTAGAAAATTTTCTGTATGGATGTATTAGTCTTGATTGATGTATAAAAAATTGACTGATGGAATATTTTCTACAGCCCACTGGTACAACTGTATTGGTTTCATAATTTGGTTTTCATTTGGGCGCTGTAAGCTTGCCCTAGCTGCTGACCTCTTTACTGTGCCACCAACACCATCATACGGTTCTTTACCATGTGCAGTGACGGAAAAGTGCCACTCAGCGTCTACATTAAAATCGTTTTTGTGGAAACACAAGTTGGTAAAATTCTTCTTGTTCTTATCTTGGGCAGCTAAACCATCAGAATAGTAAAAGAACCTTTTAATCCTCTCACTTCATTTTCAAAATATCAATCATTTTTTTCTGGAAGTAATACATTGCTACTGTGTTATGTTCTAAGCATTCAGCTATTACAACTAAACTCACATGTTTAATCTTTCCTTCGCCGTTATAATACATTACAAAAGAGTGGAAAGTGGCTTGTTCACTGGTCCAGTGATAGCTTTGGACCTCATCTTGTAAAATAAACGTGTAGTTCTCAGAAAAGTCTCACATTACAACATATTCCGCATGTGTCACATTGTTCTTGATTTCATTAATAAATGAAGATTGCTGCTTGGCAATAAAATCATGCCGAGGATGAACAGGAAGCTTTTCACAAAACAGATCAATGAATTCTGTTGTGAATTTCTCTAGAGTTTCTAAATTACACCGATCAACAGAAATCCATTGTCGAGAAGTTACTTTTTCAACCATGTTGTCATCAAATACATTTTCTAACACGTTTTTAATTTCTCCAGTTCCAGGACAAGACGAACATTCTCCCAAGTAACAAGCTATTAAAGCAGGATTACATAATATTTTAGCTAGGCAATGTTTATATCTTTTTAATTTACCATCAGTTAGTGCATCAAGTTTAGTATTTTCAATCATCAATTTTATATTTTGATGGGTAGTGCGTACACAAACTGTATGAGTTCCACTTTGACCAGCTAGTATGCAATACTTAGGCCTGAGTTCAGCAAATTTAGAAAAACTTACTTTCATATATGGATATTTTTCTTTATATGATCTGTAAACTTCCATTAAATTACATAGAACTAACTGTTTGGATAGTTTTACTTATTTCCATTTTCTGTTCATATAGATATACAATCTTTCATCCCTGGCAATATTCTACTTATTTCATCACTTTTATAAAAAGCCTTTATGTTTTCAGCAATTTCTGCAGAAAGACTTTTTCCAGGCTTCTGATTAGGACTTGCTAGAATGCCTTTGTCTTGCAAGAGTTTTTTTTTTGTGATTTCCTGACCATATAATTAGGAGCATTAAATTCTCGCATAATTTCCCATATACTCCATGTCTCGGGCAAGCAGGTCAATATCATAATTTTTTTTAACTTTAGAAGTAGAGTTAGAAAATTGAATTTTAAGATTGTTTAAAACTGCTTCTTGTGGTGTCTCAGTCTCACTCTCTGCAGATCTTTCAGCATTTGTAAAAAGTTCACGTGTCATCGCAGAATTGAGCTTTTTTATTTTATTTAACCTTTGCTTTCTTTTTTTCTTTTATCAATAGGGTTTCTCCCAATTCATGTAGTGAGACATTAAGCGTTTCTAAAATTTCAGACTTTGGAGTAAAATTTTGATCTCCAACTAAACTATTAGAATCTTCGTTTTCTCCAGATTGTTGGCGTAATTCATTCTTTTTGAAAAGATGGAGCTGTTTTCTGCAACAATGGCAGAGTTTTGCTGTTTTTGGCATTTCTTTGTAATGATCTATCATCCAGTCTGTAACATCCCTTAATTTGCTTTTGTCTCTTACTCTGTGATTATTTTTCTTAAATGGATTGAAACACTGTCCAGTAAAATGCCTTTGATCTGCCATATTTTAAATTTCATACAAGATTAATCTCTTTACATGTAATATTTATATTATAGTTTAATTGAATAACAAATTTTTAATATTTAAAAATTTATATGTAATATATTTTTTAGCATTAAATCAAAAGACATTTTTATTTAAGTATAAATTTAAAGTAGCTTGTTCCAAGAGCCAGACTCAGTTACGTGCACACAGCACAGAAACTTTTCTCAGACTGCCTGATGATCACATATAGATTAAGAAAATTACCACATTTTATTGAAAAATATCAACCTGTTTTCAAAATGTAGCCCTGTGAATGTTAAAAAAATCAGTCAAAAAAACTTGACAGACCAATTTTCAAAATGACCTAGAATCTTTCCTAATTAAGCTAGAGAGCTAAGATTGGTGGCATTTTCAAGCAATTTTCAAGACATTTTCATGATATATAACACAATTAGGGCTTAAAACATTTATTTTAATAAAATTTAAATTTAAATTTAAAATTTGAATTTTTCAAAATGTGCTACTTCAAAAAATTTCAAAATTTTTTAATAATACTCTATATAGTACTGAAATGATTGTATAAGTTTGAAAGTGGGATCTGTATGGGTTCATGTTAAAATATTGCATTGAATACAGTATTCTTGATTAGAAAACATGAAATTACTTAATTTTACAATTAATTACATTGGTTTTGTATAAATATCAAATAAATAATTACCAGATCATATATTTATTGCGTGAAGTTCTTGTACATTTCATTTATTTGTAAAACTTCATTTTCTGACAAACTGTATACTCTCCCTGTTGGAGTTATAGGGTTTACTAAAGATAAGATTTGAATGATAGAAACCCATAGTATATCTGGCCTACTTGGGTAAGAAAAAGAAGGTGAAGGTCCTGCTGGATGTAGAAAAGACACCTTCCTTCATCATCTGTTTCATTTTTTGTCAACACATATGCAAGCCACCAGTTATGTTCACATGTAAGATATACATAACCTTTTACTTTTAAGTCTGTGTTCCGATAGGCATACTTTTTCAACAACTGATCCAGATGCATAAGAAAATGTCTTGACTTTAACTTTTGATGTACTTGAAGCTACGGGGATAAATCCATGTAATTTCTGAGTACCTTTAATAATAATGGATTTACTGTGACAATTTACTAGAAAATTTTCTGTATGGATGTATTAGTCTTGATTGATGTATAAAAAATTGACTGATGGAATATTTTCTACAGCCCACTGGTACAACTGTATTGGTTTCATAATTTGGTTTTCATTTGGGCGCTGTAAGCTTGCCCTAGCTGCTGACCTCTTTACTGTGCCACCAACACCATCATACGGTTCTTTACCATGTGCAGTGACGGAAAAGTGCCACTCAGCGTCTACATTAAAATCGTTTTTGTGGAAACACAAGTTGGTAAAATTCTTCTTGTTCTTATCTTGGGCAGCTAAACCATCAGAATAGTAAAAGAACCTTTTAATCCTCTCACTTCATTTTCAAAATATCAATCATTTTTTTCTGGAAGTAATACATTGCTACTGTGTTATGTTCTAAGCATTCAGCTATTACAACTAAACTCACATGTTTAATCTTTCCTTCGCCGTTATAATACATTACAAAAGAGTGGAAAGTGGCTTGTTCACTGGTCCAGTGATAGCTTTGGACCTCATCTTGTAAAATAAACGTGTAGTTCTCAGAAAAGTCTCACATTACAACATATTCCGCATGTGTCACATTGTTCTTGATTTCATTAATAAATGAAGATTGCTGCTTGGCAATAAAATCATGCCGAGGATGAACAGGAAGCTTTTCACAAAACAGATCAATGAATTCTGTTGTGAATTTCTCTAGAGTTTCTAAATTACACCGATCAACAGAAATCCATTGTCGAGAAGTTACTTTTTCAACCATGTTGTCATCAAATACATTTTCTAACACGTTTTTAATTTCTCCAGTTCCAGGACAAGACGAACATTCTCCCAAGTAACAAGCTATTAAAGCAGGATTACATAATATTTTAGCTAGGCAATGTTTATATCTTTTTAATTTACCATCAGTTAGTGCATCAAGTTTAGTATTTTCAATCATCAATTTTATATTTTGATGGGTAGTGCGTACACAAACTGTATGAGTTCCACTTTGACCAGCTAGTATGCAATACTTAGGCCTGAGTTCAGCAAATTTAGAAAAACTTACTTTCATATATGGATATTTTTCTTTATATGATCTGTAAACTTCCATTAAATTACATAGAACTAACTGTTTGGATAGTTTTACTTATTTCCATTTTCTGTTCATATAGATATACAATCTTTCATCCCTGGCAATATTCTACTTATTTCATCACTTTTATAAAAAGCCTTTATGTTTTCAGCAATTTCTGCAGAAAGACTTTTTCCAGGCTTCTGATTAGGACTTGCTAGAATGCCTTTGTCTTGCAAGAGTTTTTTTTTTGTGATTTCCTGACCATATAATTAGGAGCATTAAATTCTCGCATAATTTCCCATATACTCCATGTCTCGGGCAAGCAGGTCAATATCATAATTTTTTTTAACTTTAGAAGTAGAGTTAGAAAATTGAATTTTAAGATTGTTTAAAACTGCTTCTTGTGGTGTCTCAGTCTCACTCTCTGCAGATCTTTCAGCATTTGTAAAAAGTTCACGTGTCATCGCAGAATTGAGCTTTTTTATTTTATTTAACCTTTGCTTTCTTTTTTTCTTTTATCAATAGGGTTTCTCCCAATTCATGTAGTGAGACATTAAGCGTTTCTAAAATTTCAGACTTTGGAGTAAAATTTTGATCTCCAACTAAACTATTAGAATCTTCGTTTTCTCCAGATTGTTGGCGTAATTCATTCTTTTTGAAAAGATGGAGCTGTTTTCTGCAACAATGGCAGAGTTTTGCTGTTTTTGGCATTTCTTTGTAATGATCTATCATCCAGTCTGTAACATCCCTTAATTTGCTTTTGTCTCTTACTCTGTGATTATTTTTCTTAAATGGATTGAAACACTGTCCAGTAAAATGCCTTTGATCTGCCATATTTTAAATTTCATACAAGATTAATCTCTTTACATGTAATATTTATATTATAGTTTAATTGAATAACAAATTTTTAATATTTAAAAATTTATATGTAATATATTTTTTAGCATTAAATCAAAAGACATTTTTATTTAAGTATAAATTTAAAGTAGCTTGTTCCAAGAGCCAGACTCAGTTACGTGCACACAGCACAGAAACTTTTCTCAGACTGCCTGATGATCACAATAACCATATAATGTAGGTTGAGAGTTGTTTATGCTAAGATTTACTTATTATATTTAGAGTGGAATAAATACATTATGAATGGCAATAAATCATATTGATTATTTTTTGACATGATATATTACAATTGCTTAACTGAAAAGGAATTAAGTTGATGAACTCTGACTTAGATTAGGGACATAAATACTAATTAAGAGGGTGAAAGAAATGAAGTGCAGAAAACTTTGTTTGTATAGAAAACATAGATGATAATCAATTTTGAGAAAATGAGATATTTGTTTATCTAAGAAACATAGAATAAACAATTTATATAAAATGAGTTCTTTGTTTACATAATAAATATAAAATAATAATCAAGTTAGAGAAAATGAGATATTTGTTTACATAAGAATAATCAATTTAGTTAAAATGAGTTATTGCATTAAAATGATTATAAAGGCTTTCATTTATGTCATTAGGAGAAAAAACTGAAGGTAAAGAAAATATTATAAACATTTAAATTCAGGGAACATATAATATATTTTAAAAAAATCACATATATATTAATTTTAAGTATATACAAAAGAATTAAAGTTTAAAATATAAATATTTAACTTTTTAAAAGTTACTATATACAAAAATTAGAAAATTCAATTATTTCACTAGTTTGTCAGTAAAATTCAAACACATCTGACTGAGAGCTTATCAGCTTGCAGACTGAGTTAGAAGGGAGCCTGATAGGCTGTGACTAACAAAACATATCTGGACGTGCTCAGTTCTGTAGAATCCTGTTTTGGTTTGCAAATCATGTGCAGCTCTGTTGAATTCTGAAGTGGAAAGATTTTGTAATACAGTAAGACTTTCAAGATACAGTAATTAATTTTATAATCTAATTCAATAGATAATATATTTAAAATATAAATAATCATGATCTTTACAATCATTTCAGCAATATAGTAGGTACAAAATGAAATTTTAAAAATAAATGAAATACACAAGGACTTCGAGCAATAAATACATGCACTAATGTATTTGATATTATACAAAGTAAATATGATTTCATATCTTAAATAATTTTTTTTATAATTTTCTAGGCTTTAAAACATATTTTATTAAGTAATTTCATGTTTTCAAATCACTAATACTGTATTCAATGCAATATTTTAACATGAACCCATACAGATCCCACTTTCAAATTTATAAAATCATTTCAGTACTGTATAAAGTATTATTCAAAAAATTTTGAAAATTTTTAATGCCACACATTTTGAAAAATTCAAATTTTAAATTTAAATTTTATTAAAATAAATGTTCTCAGACCTAATTGTGTTATATATGGTCTTGAAAATTGCTTTAAAATGTCACCAATCTTAGCTCTCTAGCTTAATTAGGAAAGCTTCTAGGCCATTTTGAAAATTGGTCTGTCAAGTTTTTTTGACTGATTTTTTGAACGTTCACAGGGGTACATTTTCAAACGGGTTGATATTTTTCGATAAAATGTGGTATTTCTGTAAACTGTGTGCCAAATTTCATTCAAATCTGAAATGGTGAATTTACCCATATAGGACTATTAAAAGCATTTAACCAACTATTTAAAGCATTTTTTCAGAAACTTTCAAGATTTGTGGGCCTCTTTTAGCAAGAGAATCTCTGTGGTAGATCTTCTATTTTCATCTTCTGATTTTAATTGCTTTTAACTTGCTACAAGAATAAGAAACAAATTTATAGCCTGAAAAAACTTTATGACCTAATCTTCACATTTCTCTATAATTTGAATACAATGATTTCTGATTCACAAAGTCTATAGTTAAAAATGTGTATCAAGTACCATATTTGTACCTTTGTGGTGAGATTTTACACCAAATTGCAAATTTTCTCCCTTCGATTCTTCAGTTTGTGCTGTATAGACGCTATACACTGCAGGCATAAAAGATACTCTATATGCGTAGCAGTGAAAATGCAGGGCAGGGAAAGAACCCAATTATTTCAAGCTTTTAGTGACTTTCTATTTTTAGATATCTGCAAATATTATAAATCTCCTCTCGCTTTTGACTAATATGTGAGATTTTCTTCTCTCTTTAATTCTGTGGGAATAAATATAGATGACAGAAGGCTTTCAAGATGTAAAAAACTAAGGCAAAAAAAAATATTAGTAATCCTTTGTTGGGAAATCAGATAATTTCGAATTATGTCTAGTACATCTTTGAAACTCTAAAATGTCATGAGCATTGCAATGAAAAAGGGTCAGAATGTGATTTTAGTATTCATAGGTATAAATCAGGGATCGTCAACCTTTTAAAATCTACCCCCCACTTTTGTATCTATGTTGATGGTAAAATTTCCTTACTGCCCACCGTTGCCGTAATAACATAGTTTGTTAAAACATAGGTCCTTAAATTTATCTTTTTATTTATCTTTATGTATGTTTATGCATAGATAATTTAAATGTAATGAGTTTCTACATTTCCAAGAAAGAGATACATCTCGAAGACTGAACGATGGAAGTTTATAATTGTTAGACCTTGTTATGCACACTAAACTCGTGCCTTTGGCTGGGGAGCTCATTATTTGCTCCCTAGTCCACGAGTGTACTTTGAGAAGTGTCTGGTGAATTCTTATCTACAATTTGCGCCCATACAGTAACCGGACAATTTTTTATAAATCAGAAAAATATTACTCACCTTCAAATAAATTTATCTCCTTCAAAATAATCGCGAAAGGAGTCTATACAATTTTCCAACGTTTCTTCAAGTCATCGAAACACTGTTTGTAGGCATTGTAACTAACTGTTCGCAAAATATGCGTAACATTTTATTTAATATCCGAGACTTTTTAAAATCTCTGTCATTTCAAGCCATCTTAAGCTTCGGAAAAAGGAAAAAATCAGCTGGCGATAAGTCGGGAGAATAAGGTGGGTGATTTATCACTGTAATTGAATGCTTAGCAAGATATTGTTGTACAGAAATTGCTGTATGGGTCCTAGCATTATCGTGTAAAAAACACCATTGCCCAGAATCAAACAGTTCCTTCCTAACTCGCCTTATCCTGTTTCTTAATCGAAAAAGCACCTCCTTGTAAAAATACTGATTAATTGTTTGTGTTTCAGGAGCAAATTAGTTGTGAATAAGTCCTTTGTAATCAAAAAATGAATCAGCATCACCTTAGTTTTTGATTTTGATATCTGTGCTTTTTTTTTATATGGGAGAAGATGGTCCTTTCCACTGTGCACTTTGTCTTTATGTTTCTGGGTCGTATTGTAGACACCAGGTATCATCTCTGCTATAATACTCTTTAAGAAATTGTTGTCCTGTTGCGCAGTAGTCAGCAGATCTTCACAGCAGGCTTTTCTGTCTTCTTCTTGCTGTTCTGTCAAAATCGAGCACGAACTTTTTTCATTTTCAGATTTTCAGTTAAAATTAATCTAAAGATTTATTTGCTTAGCCTAAGACATGTCTGAAAGTTGCCGAGTTGTTACTTATCGCGAGCTAATTTTTTTTTCCCTTTTTCCGAAGCTGACGATGTCCATGAAAGGAGAGAGATTATTAAATCAAATGTTACGCGTATTTTGCGAACGGTTAGTTCCAACGCCTACAAAGAGTGTTTCGATGACTTGGAAGAAACGTTGGGACAATCGTATAGACTCCTTTTGCAATTAATTTGTAGGACATAAATTTATTTGAAGGTGAGTAATATTTTTCTTGTTTATAAAAAATTGTCCGGTTACTTTATGGGCGCACCTTGTATATTCAAAGTTTAGGGTGGAATTAAAAGTAAATAGCAAAATAATGTTTTTAAAAAGTGAAACTAGTGAAGTTGTTAGCAATGTATTGTATATATGGAGGAAGAACAAAATTTGTAGCAACAGACAAAAATTATCCCCACCCAGCATGAAAGCTTGAATTGCCCACTAGTCGGCAGTAGGGACCAGGTTGACAAACACTGGTATAAATGTAGTTGTGTTCACAACTTAATGCAAATTTATGTTAGCATTTTCTTCCTACACATTTTTTCATACATTCTTCATACACATTTTTTAACTACAGACTTTGGGAATCAGAAATCATTGTATTCAGATTATCTTTGTGTTATGTGGCATTTACTTGTACCTCATTTTATCACTTTTATATCTCATCTATTTATAAGTGATGATTTTGTTGTGAAACCTGAAAGTGGCTCTGAATTTTATGAAAATCTTTTAATGAAGACATGAAGTTTGTAGACAAAGTTAATCAAATTTGAATAAAATTACTTTAAATTCTCTCTGTCTTGTACTCTGTAATCCAATCACAAATGTTATAGATTGTAACTCTCTAACTCAAGAAATGGGTAGTTATATTATAAAAGTTCCAAATGTTCCTAATCCAAACCATATACCCCAGATATCTTGAGTTTTCTGATTATTTGCATTCTCGTAGTGATACAGAGAATATTGGAAAATGAATTTGATCTTACAGGATAAGGTGATCTCATAACATTTTTCATTGTGTGTATGAAGTCAAATGATTTTAAGATATCCACATAGACTGGAATTATTTTGGTCAATAATCCATTATTGTTAAATGCCTTATACCAGTGTGTAAATATTGGATACTCGAATGAGATTTATATGAAATTTTGTCATATAATTTATTTTGAAAGTAACAAAAACTCATTTGTTAGGCAATATCTGTTTTTTTTTGGTCACATTTGCTGGAATTAAAGACAATAAATGTTTTGCCAGTATCCTCACCTGAGCTTATGTGTGCAAAATAGAGAAAAATTACTTTTTCTTATTCCTGCCAAGTGTATTGCTTTTAAGGATTTAAATTTATTATTATATATAATGTGTGAAATTTCCTTAATTTGGAAGGAGATGGGAAAAAAAATAGTTTATGAGAAGTAATTTGAAAAAAAGACCATAACATGTTTTTATATGAACTAAACAGTTTCAATTTCATGTAGGTAATTTTATGTGACCACAGATTTTGTTTTTAATTTACTTATACTTTCATAAGATTTAATTTGTATCAGAATTATTAATCTGTATACTATGCATGTTTCGTAAATCATTGTTTTGTTAAATATGGTATTAAACTTTAGCTGTTACTCTAAGTGCATACATTTATGACTGCAGAATAAAATATTTTATACTCTATCATGAAAAATTATTTATATTGAAATATCTTTTCTATCTTATTGTTAATGAAGTGGTAGGTGTGATTTTCTCTAACCAAAAAGTGTTATGGTAGGTATAGCTTAATCTTCATCTGATTTCCTGTAGCATTGAACTGTATTGTAGAGTTTTGACCAAAAGAATTCCAGTCTATGTGGATATCTTAAAATCATTTGACTTGATACACACAGTGAAAAATGTTATGAGATTACCTTATCCTGTAAGAACAAAATGATTTTCCAATATTCTGTGAATCACTCAATTGTTTTATTTATTTTAATAGCCAGTATAAAGGTAACTTCAGATAATCATAATGGTATTTCAAATTATTCTTAATTTATCTAATTTTATTGTTGTAATTTTTATAATTCTAATTCTTATGTTTGCTAGATTTATAGCAATGTTTGAAAAGTGTTTAAAAGATTATATATGTCCCCAATTCACATTTGTAGTTCCAGTGTACCTTTTTATAGGCATGCATGCTTATTTCTAGTACATTTATTATGTAGTAGTCTCCTTTGTGCTTACATAACTCGGTGAGTAGATGTATGCAAAGCAGAATTGGAAAAATACAGTATTTGCAGTTCTAATCCACAATCTTAAAGAATGTCAAATCTCTAGAATTTCTGTTTAGTCATATATATTGTTAAGGGCTCTTTGACCTAATATCCACTGTGAATATAATAGAAAATGAAGACACTTTATCCATGGAAATGCATAAAGGATCATTATTAAGAAATAATTTTAATTTTGAAGCTTATCTAACCTTGAAAATCCATCCCACAAAATAGAGAAAATTTTTAAAAAATAATAACAAATGAAAAAGCCAAAATCAGGATATATAAAAAATTGTTTGCAAAGTTTTTGAAAAATAGAAAATGCATAAACATAATTTTTTTTAGAAAAATGGTACTTTTATTAAAAACCGTACATAAATTTAAACACTTCCCTACACCCCCACCAAAAAAAAAAAATTATAAAAAATTGATACTAAAAAATTAAAAAGAGAAAATTAGAATACACCAATATTTTTTTAATATAGAAACACCGAAAAATACTATTTTTTTTCCAAAAATATCTTTAATTATATCATACTTTAATTAGCAGCAAACACCTAGAACTCCCTCTTGTAAACTTTTTTATTCCGAAAATTAAGATTGTTAAAACGATTGTTATCAATTCATTAATCATTTATTACGGAGCGGTACAGACAACATTTCAGTACTAAAAAATCCCGTTTGTAAACAAACACCCTCCCGCGCGTCATGAAGTGAGCGAGTACGGTTACGGTTACCTAAGAGAAGTTTTTATTGCCCACTTGGTGCACCCGTATCAGTATCGTACTTCAACCAACATTTTATTTCGAAAGAATGTAATACAGTGGACGCTCGTTAATTCGAACTCGAAGGTTCTCAGAAAAAGTTCGAATTATCCGATGTCAAGAGAAAATATATAACTTTAAATGTGTATCACTGAAGAAGAAACTCTCCTAGTATGTATAACCCCAGAAAATATATTATACTATGTTATCTAAAGTTAAACATATTAAAAAGCAATACAGACTTACCTTAATCATAAACTGAAGCAGAAGATATGCAGTATAAAGTAAACTTTAATTAAAAATATGAATTACACCACTTTGGGTAAAAACTGTAAAATGGACGTTTAGTTCTGTTTATGATGCCTACATTGTTCAGCCAGCTTCTCGATTTGAAGTAAACATTTCAATTCATTTTCAGAGGAAGGTTCCATCTAAATAAATGCTTTCAGAGTTTTAATAGAGTCCATTATGGCTTTGACCATTATCGCCGCATTAGAAATATCTTTCGGCAGGTAAGTATAAAAAAGCCTTGGCAGTTTCCTACCGAAATTAGTGCATACGTCTTCGATTACATCAGAGCTTTGACCACATACAGTTTGATAAGAAATATTGTGCCTTGACTTAAATTGAGAAAGCCATCCATTACTGCATTTAAAATCTTCAATACCCATTCGAATTGCCTATTCACCAGCCTTCGTCAGCACTAGGGGTCCATTTATCGGAAAATTTCGAGATCTAACATCCTGGAACCATAGCAGTAGAGCTTTTTCTAGAACTTATTGGGACGCATTTCCCATGCAATTCCTTCCTCTAGCGAATTTTTATTTTTCCCATGAATCTAAAATTGACTCCTTGTTTTTCAAATTAGTTGACAAGGCATTTTTTAAAATTCTGTAGTCAGCTTCTAACTTTGTTTTACATTCGCCATTCTCTACTTTCTTCAAAATTTCTACCTTTGTCTTCAAAGTTAGGGTTTTGTACTTTCCACGTGTAGACATCCTGAATTTTTACGCGTTCACACCACACAACGAGGAAGAAAATCTAGACCACATTAACTTGTCTGCAACGCAGTTATACCTGACGCAGCTCCCTAGAATCTATAGTAAAGACTAGTTTTCCGTTTAGAACTAATAAGAAGGACAATAGCTACTAACGTTTAGCGGACATGCAATAGTCTAGGAATGCAGGCATGGGCCTCTTTACACAGAAAAGAAATTTTGACACACAAAATAATAAATACAGTGTGTATTTTCTCTATTAAACGAGGAAAAAGAATTTTTTTGTCAAATTTTTAGTTCGAATTAACCGAAGTGATAAAAATTTAGTTCGAATTAATGAGATATTTTTAACATTAACTCCAATACAAATTTTTTGGGGCCTTTGGATTAGTTCGAATTAACCGGCGTCCACTGTATAATTATTTTTCTACTGATCTGTATATTTATGTAATTTTTCTTGTTCTTTTAAGGCTGGAAAATTGTTTTACTATAATACCGAGCTGTATCGAATCAGTATATGACTGGTTGAGTCTGAAGTCACATCGCACATCTGGCATATTTTGTTTACAACCGGGAGAAAATTTGCAAGTACAAATGGCGCGAGATATAACTAGGGTAAGACTTGTTTAAGCAGTTCTGAATTAGTTTTTTCTAAACACGAAAATTTAAAATTGATTTTAAAAGTAATTTTTGAGGAGCATCGCATGATAGCCGTGTCGATTTCTTTTGTTTAGAACTTTTATTACGTGTTTATAATCTCGTAATATAATATTTAAAAGGTTCGGTTAGCAAAAGACCTTATCAGCCTTGTATTCCTGACGTATATCACACAGACTTCAAGACGTCCACAGATAACTGTTTTGAAATGTTTGAAAATGTGAAGAATCGCATAAACTGACTATAGGGCAATATCTCGCAGCATGTCACATCTCAACTCTTGCAAATTTTACTTCTTGTTTGGCGAGGAGTGGCAAAAAATTGCATAATTTAACATGGCGTTCAATGAGCATTCTTGTCGAATAAAATGCTCTCAGATTACGCAAAGTCTTTAGATATGGTATCTAAATAAAGGTATATCACTAAATTAAACATTCAGATACAGCCCGGAAAGGTTTATTCAGTATGTGACCCGTATTTATTGACAGAGGAAGACTAGAGTTAGGGCCTGTTCACATAGTCCGTTGCGTTGCGTTGCGTTAAGGAAAAGATGACGTTGAGACGAAAATAAACCAATCATAGGCGTTAAAAATTTCATTGCTAATCGTTTGGAGGCATATGATTGGTTTACTTTCGTCTCAACGTCATCTTTTTCTTGACGCAACGCAACGGACTCCTATGTGAACAGGCCCTTACGATACAAGACGCTGGCCTGAAGTAACTTATCCTGATATCTATACATATCTCAACATAATAATAATCATTTTCAACGAAAGAAAGATTATATTCTCTTAAACCTTGCGAAATATTAAAAAAAGTGTTAAAATACCTGTTACATACAACTAATATGAGGAATTTTATAAATAAACTTAAATTATTGAACTCAAAATGAAGGTATCGTCCAAAAACACATGCAACCGCATAGGAACTGCTTCTGTTTTCTGCCACCCGATAATGACGTCATCTATAGCAGACGAAAACTGACGTAGCCAGTGACGTTGCGACGTTTCGCCTTATTGTACAGTAGATGAACGTAAAATTTGAATAATTTTTACTATTGTCAATTCTAATGTATTATATGCACAACATTCAGATTAAAATATGGAGAGAGCGTGGTCAAAAATATCTGTAGCCAACAAACTACAATCGAAGCAAATATCCTAAACAAACCCTTAAGCCGCATATTCTTTGTTATTTCCTGTAATACTTTTATATTCTCGCAAACCTGTTTTTGTGCGATTTTTTTTGTGAGATTTTTATTTTGTGCTGTATAGGAAAATTTCCATCAAATTAGAACATAATTGACGAAGTTATCAATAAAAAAAAATAGTAGGTTTGTTTGGCCATTTGGTTTTTTCTATTTTTGATATTTCATCACATTACATATACTGATACTGATTTGCAAATAAAATGCAGTATTGCGTCAGCCAATTACGTTACATATGTATTGAATTATATAATCGCATTATTTAATTGACGTCCTTCAAAGGGCTTTCATATTCCTGGACCATTAAGATAAGATTAATTTCAAAGCGTAAATTGAAGGTAAATTTATTATTTTTTCTATTTAGATATAAATTTTTAGTATTTTTATTTTATTTTTAGACATAATCCCTGTAAGTGAATAAGGGCAAAAACAAAGCGAATAGAAAGGCAATTTCCTTAGAAACTAAGACTACGATTTTAAAACGAATAGCAGAAGTTGAAGGATCAACAGCTCTTGGCAAAGAATTTGGATTAGGTGAATCCACTATAAGAGGCATACAAAAACGTGCATGTGAAATAAATAAATCTAGTAATTGTGCCACAAACGAAAGCGCTAAACGAGCATCGTATTCTAGAAAAATTTTGATAGCGAAAACGGAAAAGGCGCTCATATTGTGGATTCAAGGATTAACTCAAAAATGAATCCCCATTGACGGAGAAATAATTAAAGAGAAAGCTATACGGTTTTATAATCAGCTGAAGGATTTAGAGCCGTCTAGTTCATCGTCTCACATTGGAATCCCGACCAAACTACAATCCAAACAACTATGAGTAAACAAATCCATAAGCACATATTCTTTGTTATTTCCTGTAATAATTTTATATATTTTATTACATTTATGAAATATTTTATCTGATGGTAATCGAACTTTTTCATCAGATGTTATCTCTGAAATTTCTCGGAGCATTACACTAAATAATTAACGATGAAATTACTTTTCATTGCGGATAACTAAAATGAATATAAAAGGAATAAAATATTCATATTGCTGATACGATATTGATCGGGCAGATATCCGTATTGTAGAGATCCTTACAACCCGAAACATATCAGATCTCTGCGCGTCCTCATGATCCACTGGGACAAAAGATTAAGAATGGATAAGGAACCCCGTGATCTAATTACAATAAATTTAAATTCTCAGTAGTTTAATTTATCAAGAACGTAATTTATAACATCTTAGTTTATAGATATCTCATTTCCTAGCACAAACTATGAATTATCAATTTAAAATCATAGAATCATATATTTATAATTATTCATATATATCATTAATATGGTATATATAATTATTATCTATGTGATATATATTTATCTCTATATATAAAACAGTTCCGTAACTGACTCATTCATTCACTGACTGACTGACTGACACACAGCGCACAGACGAAACCGCTGGACCTAAAGGGCTGAAATTTTGCATGGTGATTCTTCTAATAGTGTAGGGCTGCACTATGAAAGATTTTTCAAAAATTCTTCTTAGATTTTTTTAAATTAAATTTTTAAGCTGTTTTTTAAACTTCCTTTACGTTTGCATTTAAAATAATACATTGAGGGTTATAAAATTTATATCACGAAAAAGATCATAAAAATTCCTTCTAAATGAAATTTTTTTCGAATTTTTACCTCCATTTCCTGATTTTTGGTGAATTTTTAAAGATTAATTTTTAGAATTTAATTTATTAAATGCTGATCACGCGATTTCTTTTTCTGGTACTTTAAATAAATTTATCGTCACGTGCGTAACAACTAAATAAACAAAAAATATTTTTTTCCCTTGCTAATGCGGCAGACGATTGGACATCATCCAAAAAAATATTAAAATACAGTAAAAGAAATGTTCTACAAACTGTACTATATTAACTGTACTATATTTTTTAGTATTCTTTATATTAGATTTAATTTGAATATTTTTTTCTACATTATTTTGTCTATAAATTTATCCTTTACGATTTTCTTATAAAATGTATACAGTGGAATCTCGATCTATCGTTTTTCAAGGGACCGATTGAAATGAACGATAAATGCGGAAAAACGATAGATGCGGAAACATAAGAAAGCAATATGATCGTTGGGACTAGTTAAAATGAACGGTACATACGGAAAAACGATGGATCCGAAAACGATCGATCGAGATTCCACTGTATATATATATATATATATTTATATTTTACATCAATTGCATACATTGATCGTCGTATTTATCATATAATATATATATATATTTGGCATGAATTGCATACATTGACCGTTGTATTTAATTTCAATGTACTCCGTAGCGAAGTATGGGTTTTCAGCTAGTTATTCATATATATCATAGAATCATATATTTATAATATAGTGCTATTCATTTCACGTGAAAAATAAGAAAAAAACATGATGGTTCAATATATCCCATTCAAATTCCTTTCTCCTCTCTTTGCAGGTTCTGGTACAGATTGTTAGGTGCTGAAATGTTTGTGTTGTTCAAAAATTTAGAAAGTCAACGTATTGCTGATCGTTACAGTTTTCTAATCGTGTAAATGAACGTCAGCATCTCAGAAGAGCAAATATCGTGTTTATCCAGCGTAAATAGACCTTCCAATGAATACCATTCCTGCGACCAGAACCCCACTAAAGCCGAAAATGAATGCACTCCACGTGAGACGTTTATAATTCGTCAAAAATAAAAAGTTCGAGTGCTCCGATTCTCCCTCGCACCGAAGAAATTATTTTCGAGTGTAATTTATGTGAAGGTCTATTTTCACAGTTGGCCGCCTTAAGTATGAATCATTCGTGCAACATTGTTGATAATCCTCTTCAAACCCATTCAGAAAAGACTTTCACGTGCACTGTATGTGGGAGAAGATTTTCTGAACATAGTCATTTAATAAGACATCTCCGCACCCATACAGGAGAGAAATCGTTCGCTTGTCCTATATGTGAGATGAGATTTTCTGATCAGGGAAGTTTAAAAAGACATCTGCGCAAACACACAGGAGAAAAACCTTTCGCCTGCACTGCATGTGAGAAAAGATTTTCTCATCAGGGTGATTTAAATATACATCTCCGCATCCACACAGGAGAGAAACCTTTCGCCTGCACTGTATGTGAGAAAAGATTTTCTCGAAAGGGTTATTTAACAGCACATCTTCGCACCCACACAGGAGAGAAACCTTTCTCTTGCACTGTATGTGAGAAAAGATTTTCTCAGCAGGGTCATTTAACAGGACATCTTCGCACCCACACAGGGGAGAAACCTTTCGCCTGTACAGCATGTGAGATGAGATTTTCTGAACAGGGCTATTTAGATAAACATCTCCGCATTCACACAGGCGAGAAACCTTTCGCCTGCACTGTATGTGAGAAAAGATTTTCTCAGCAGGGTCATATAACAGCACATCTTCGCACCCACACAGGAGAGAAACCTTTCGCCTGCACTGTATGTGAGAAAAGATTTTCTCGAAAGGGTTATTTAACAGCACATCTTCGCACCCACACAGGAGAGAAACCTTTCTCCTGCACTGTATGTGAGAAAAGATTTTCTCAGCAGGGTCATTTAACAGGACATCTTCGCACCCACACAGGGGAGAAACCTTTCGCCTGCACAGCATGTGAGATGAGATTTTCTGAACAGGGCTATTTAGATAAACATCTCCGCATTCACACAGGCGAGAAACCTTTCGCCTGCACTGTATGTGAGAAAAGATTTTCTCAGCAGGGTCATATAACAGCACATCTTCGCACCCACACAGGAGAGAAACCTTTCACCTGCACTGCATGTGAGATGAGATTTTCTGAACAGAGTAGTTTAAAAAAACATCTGCGCACCCACACAGGAGAGAAACCTTTCGCCTGCATTGTATGTGGGAAAAAGTTTTCAGTACAAACTGGTTTAAAAAAACATCTCCGCATCCACACAGGGGAGAAACCGTTCGCCTGCACTGCATGTGACATGAGATTTTCTGAACAGGGTCATTTAAAAAGACATCTGCGCACCCACACAGGAGAGAAATCTTTCGCTTGTCCTGTATGTCAGATGAAATTTTCTGATCAGGGTAGTTTAAAAAGACATCTGCGCACCCACACAGGAGAGAAACCTTTCGCCTGCACTGTATGTCGGAAAAAGTTTTCAGTACAAAGTGATTTAAAAAAGCATCTCCGCAGCCACACAGGAGAGAAACCGTTCGCCTGCACTGCATGTGAGATGAGATTTTCTGAACAGGGTAATTTAAATAAACATCTCCGCACCCACACAGGAGAGAAACCTTTCGCCTGCCCTGCATGTGGGAAAACATTTTCTACACAGAGTATTTTAAAAACACATCTCCGAATCCACACGGGAGAGAAACCTTTCGCATGCACCGTATGTAACAAAAGGTTTTCTCGACAGGGTCCTTTAAAAGCACATCTCCGCACCCACACAGGAGGGAAGTCTTTCGGCGGCACTGTATGTGAGTAAAGGTTTTCTGTATAGGGTGGTTTAAAAACCATCTCCGCATCCATACGGGAGAGAAACCTTTCGCGTGCAATGTATGTGAGAAGAGATTTTATGAACAGGGTAATTTAGATAAACATCTCCACATCCACACAGGAGAGAAACCTTTAGCCTGCACTGTCAGGGTGCCAGCAGGGTCATTTAGCAGAAAATCTTCGCACCCACACAGGAGAGAAACCTTTCGCCTGCACTGCATGTGAGATGAGGTTTTCTTATTAGGGTAGTTTAAAAAGAGATCTTCGCGCCCACACAGGAGAGAAGTCTTTCACCTGCACAGTATGTGAGAAAACATTTTCTGTACAGGGTTATTTAAAAACACATTTCTGTACCCACAGGGGAGTTGAACATTTCGCATGCACTCTATTTAGGAAAAATTTCTGGCAAGGTAATTTTAAAACACATCTCCTCACCCAAACGGGAGAAAAACCTTTCGCATGCACTGTATGTGAGAAAATATTTTCTTCGCAGGGAAATTCGAAAACGAATCTCCTTATCCACGGAGGGATGTCTTGGTAATTTTAAAAGAAAAACCCTTTCATTTGCAGGGTATGAGACATGCTTATGGCTTGCGAACACATGAAAAACTCATCTCCCTACCTATTCAGGGATGTCACCAACTCTATCGTTTGAAACAGGATCGTTTGCCGCAAAGCAATATTTTTGTCCCATCGTTGTGAAAATGGAATTCAAACTGTGGTTTGATGGCCTTAGAGGAGATATCGCACATAATTTTGTTTTGGAATTAAGTTAGTGTTTTATGACATTATTAAGATTTTATAAATATATCAAAGTGATATCGGTCATGACCTACGATACCTTAGGGACACTTGACCCACCAAAGTGATTGAAGTAAAAAAAAACCTGTCATTATACCTGTTTATATTGCAGGAAAATGTGTCATCAAATGTCACTTTTTTAATACTTCTGGTTTTTATTTTTGCCTAATATTTAACCCGAGAGCAGTCGCGCCCAATTTCGAACACGAGAACTCGCGCCGGGTATATCATACCCTAGTTCATTTCTGCTATTTAAATATCAATTAATATTGTTTATATGCAATCCTTACGTAACTAAAGAACATAAGATAATAAATTAAAGATTTTTAGTAAATTTTAATAATACTTACATTTTTATAGACAATTTTTACAAACTACATAGTGATGTTCAACACAGACATTTTTCCCATTTTTGCCACATAAACTTTGTTTTTCAGTCCTTATTACTTGGGCAAATTTAACATCGTTTATATTTTGTCTTGAGATTTTTTGCAGGTGGTTCATTATTAGTGATTTCCAGTTCCATTGAAGGGCTTGAATAAGTTGTTTTTGTTTGAGGCACCATCATATTTAGCATGTTGCTATTGAAGAGAACATTCCATGCATCTACGGGAGAAGCGACATTTCTTGAATAATTTGTACTACCTGGAAGCTTGATAATTACGTTCCTTAAAGGCTTTCTTACATTTTGCCGGTATTTTTTCTTCAGCCATTTTGTAATTTTATCTTTACCAATATAAAAATCGGCTGTTGACAGTGAACCTTTATCTTCGGTTTCTGTCTCAATTTCAGTAGAAGAATCGTGATTGCTACAGTATTCTCCATCCTCAGAGGCATCATTATCTTCCGATAAAGCTTCATTATCACTAGAAACAGTCTCTAAAAGGTGTCGCAATTGTTTTATTTCCTCGTCGTAATTCAAAAATCGCGCCATGATGCACTAAACTGACAGAAAAAAAGGAAAGATCTGACTGACGCGAGGACTCGCACGGGTATGACATACCCGTTCAAATATTTTTCTCAAAACCTATTTTTTGAGCAGACTTAGTTTTTACCCCTCTGAAAGAATGTGACCTTGAATACAGCTACACGAAATTTCGGCCTAATCCGATAAGAAGATAAAAAAAACATTGAATGAAAATGGATTGGGTATGTCATACCCGGTGCGAGTTCTCGCGGGTTAATTATAACTTTTAAGATTGTACTGTTTTTCTGCTTCTCTTGTGTTCTGTAAATGAAATTAACAAACATTATATAAATAAATATTTATAAATAAATTATAAACATTATATAAATAAATATTTTATGGCTTCATATCGAGAATGTTTTAATTTTCGCTTTTGTCTATCTTATAATTACTTTAAATTAATTTATTTTTCATTATTTTATTAGAAGAGTTTTATACCCTTTTATATTAGATATCGTCTCAAATTTTTATGGATGAAATATATAATTTTAATTTTGAATTCAGCTCTTGAAAAATGTTTCAAAATTTATAAATTACACCAAGTCTCGTGTATCGAATAATGAACTTTTTACCGAGTCTTGCAATATATTTAGACAGGACCTGGGATCATCTGCTAATGTCACGTTTGCCTAAGTGATAGTGGACACTTCACCGAAGATTTATGTGTTGCAGTGTCCAGAAGTCGCAACCAGGAAGTGGAGGTGGGGAAAAAGAGTCATTGTTTGTCAGCGGATAAAAGTGAACTCTGACCTGAATGGTCAGACATGCTCTTGGGTCAAGCTAAATAGGACAATGTTTAGCTAAAGCGTTTACGGAGAAACTGTTGTGGATTTTAACACAGAAAGGGATGCATTTTACGACTGTATTCCATCCCAACGTCTTATCAGTCTTTCTTTTCGAAAAATAAAGAACTTCCTGCCTTTTGAGTGTTTAAGTGAATTTTTTGGAAAAATGAAATAAAAGCGAAGATTGTAAGCTGATTTTTAAAACCGGTGGATTGATTCTTTAAAGCAAAAATTTTTACACGGAAATAATACTTTTGCTTCTTTTTTTTCAATATTGATACTTATAAACGGTCGATTCTCATAACCTCTGATCGCTATAAGCGGTGGCTACTGTATATATAGGAGAAGGTCCTAATATAGGCTAGGGCCTAAAAACGGTCTATGTGTTGAAATATATACAAGAAGGTTCTGCCATTTGGCAGGGAGTACGTCATGTAACGTTCTCATCAAATGAGCACACGAGAAACAATATTTACATCCTTTATGTCCAATAGTTATACATATTATTCTAAGACTACTTTCCAGTCTTAAACCGACAGATTAACTTTCAACAGTTATCACACGGGGCAGCTTTCTCTGCCCACACTAGAATCGCCGAAACCGAATAGCGTCCAACCTCTCATTTCAAAAACAATCTGAAAGAGGGGGTGAAATAGACCTCAATGGACAAGTTTTTACACTTGCAGAGGAAAGTGTGAAAAGCGTGGCGAAAAGTGCAAAAATCAGCGAATAAAATTCAATTATTCAGTTTATCCTTTCTGCTCCACCTCCGTCAGCAACTTCGAGTCGTCTGATCTCCACAGTAAATGTCGTACATTACACTTCAAAAACCAGTTTACTGCTGTACAGTTTATTGCATTGTATTTTTATACTTTATATGTTATTTATAAATACATTTTTCTTATTTAGAAACGTAACAAAAAATTGTGGGTTTTTTTGGTGAGGGAGGGAGCGGGGTGGTTTAATGGCATTTCAGTTCGTTTCAATCGGAAAATTGATCTGACATACGAGTCATTCGGGTTACGAGCTCCGTTACGGAACGAATCAAACCCTTAGTCAAGGCACCACTGTATTTTGTTTCGTCTCGGATCAGTTTCATAACCTTTTCTTTATGGGGTGGGATAACATCTATCCCAAGACTCAATGAATATACACTGGTTATCAAAAATTAAGGAAAAGTCACAAAGATAGCGATTACTCAAAAAGTTACGCGTAGAATTTAATGAAACTTATACATATTATACAACACATAGGTAGGTATAAAATGGCATAAAAGGAAATCGCGAGACAATTATGGTGTTATAGAAACTAGCATATGTATACAATGAACAAATCATATGTGTCAGTTTGGTATAGGAAAGGTACCTTTAGTATGGCGTATGATCTCCCCGAGAAACAATAGAGCACATGCAGCGATGTGTGATGCTGTCAATTATGCGGTCTATAAGTTCGGTAGGAAGTGACAGCCATTGCTCTTGCAAAGCAGTTGAAAACGTGGCTAGGGTCCTAGGAGGAGGATTGAGAGCAGCTATACGTCGTCCTATAATCATCCCAAACATGCTCGATAGGATTCAGGTCCGGTGATCGAGCTGGCCACTCCATGCGCCGAATTGTTTTCTGCTCAAGATAAACATCCACGATGAGAGTCCTGTGCGGTCTCGCGTTATCGTCCTGTAGCTCGAAAGCATCACCTATTCCCCCGGCATAAGGGCGTACATAAGCATCAAGGATGTCATCACTATAGGTCTGAGCATTCACATTTCCAAGGGGAAAGACAGGGAGGTCTGTGCGTCCACCCAAAGAGATATCACCCCAGACACAGACACTGCCTGATCCGTATGCATCTCTTTCACGGATGTGTGATGGATGAAAACGAGTTCCAGGTTCTCTCCAAAATACGCCTACTATCGCTTTCGAGGCTAAACCTGGACTCATACGTAAAGAGAACAGCCCTCCATTGGTCACGCGTCCAGTGGACACGTTGACTGCTCACTGCGAACGTTCCCGCCTATAGCATGACGTTAGCGGGACGCAAATGGCTGGTCGCCTCGCAAAAAGACCACCTTCGCGAAGCCTTCTACGCACGGTTGACGTTGATACTAACCTTCCGGATCTTGCAGCGAGGGAGGATGAGTTCAGACGGAGTTGCGGTTATATTTCTTCGAGCGCATAATGACAAATATCGGTCTTCGGTATCGTCGTAGCGTATGGCTGTCCTTGTATGAACCTCCTGGATACCGAATCCATGGTTAGAATTGTTAGTCATAGAAAAGTCTATGAAACACAGACGGACTCACATTTAGCTATCTGGCCACTTCTGTCTTACTTTGTCCTGCCTCTAGTCTCCCAATAGCTCGCCATCGCAGTTCTTCGGTCAAATGCTCCCTGGAGGTCATTGTTACAATTTGGCTATGCCAGATGTCTAATCTCAGCCTCGGAGCGATCATTGCCGCCTTGCTCAAAGACATGTACTTTTATGCTCCTCGCAAATGACGTATTCCGACTGCAGCGCCACTATTTTACATAATGTAGTATTGTTCAGCACCTTTTACTTCACAACATATTCAAATTTTAAACAGATTGGTCTAGTTTTGAACGTGTTATCTCTCTTTTTGTGATTTTTCTTTAATTTGTGAAAACTAGTGTATATATATATATATATATATATATGTGTGTGTGTGTGTGTGTATTTATATATATGAAACGATAACCTTTTATAACCATTAAAGGACACGCCTATTCAAAATTATTTTATATTATCGCAATATAATAACGCCCCTCAACCTGAATTTGACCTGGGAATAACCAAAATAACCTATTAGTTTTTCCCCTAAAGCCACGCGCAGATAGAATTATAGAACGAAGAATGTTCCACAGATATCCTGCGACGGTCACCCCATATGCCGTATTAGGTCAGGTGTCAATCAGAAGTTCATTCTCACTCGCCATCTGGCGAGAAATTTACTTTCTTTTCGCATTCTGTTTCCGGACTTCGTTCTATAAACATGCAGCAAATTGCGCTGCGATGCTACGCGTGAATCCGTAATGTTCCGGGCAAAATTTATCTGATGTGTGTTCAGCCTGAGCCATGGGAATCGTGTTAAATAAAGACTTTATAACCAGCTAACTGCAGGATCATGTTTTCTTGGATCTTCCTTTCATGCGTCGAATTTTAATTCCTCTCCAGTGTGCCTGCCGCCAACTAGCCGCCATTTGTCGCAAACGCCAACGACTACAAATGTGTTTTCGAGTTCACCGATCCGTTAATCTTACACACACACACACACACACACATATATATATATATATCTTTATATATATATATTTCTTCTGTCCGTGTGTATGTCACTGAACTTCTCCTAAACGGCTGGACTAATTTTAATGGAATTTTGTGTGTGCGATTAAGTTAATTCGAGAATGGTTTAGATTCACAATAAGACACCCCAAGCACCCCTAAGGGGAGCAGGGGGCACATGTTAAAATAATCGAAAACGACTGATATCACTGTCGAATCCACAGTTGTCGGGGTCGCTGAGATTAATAGTGACACTCCCGATGTCGTTTAAGTGCAAGTTCAGCCCTCCATTAGCACAGAGGGGGGGGGGAGGCGGGAAGAAGAGGGAATATAAAATCTCCAAAATGACTGATAGTAGTGTCGAATCCATAGTTTTCGGGGTCGCTGAGATTAATAGTGAGACTCCCGATGTCGTTTAAGTGCAATTTCAGCCCTCCATTACCATAGGGGGGGGGTGAGGGGAGGAAGAATGGGGAATATAAAATCTCCAAAATGACCGAGAGTAGTGTCGAAACCATAATTTTTGGGGTCGCTGAGAGGAACAGTGACACAACTAATGCCGTTTAAGTGCAAGTTCAGCGCCCCCCCCCCCATCAGCATTGGGGGAAATGGGGGGAAAGGGGAAAAATGAAATGTCTAAAATGTCTGAAAGTAGTGTCGGATCCATTGTTTTCGGAGTCACTCAGATGAATATAGGAAACCAAAAGTGTTGTTTATAATAAAATTTTGAGTTAAATAATAGAGTGAATTTGTAATTTTGTTTTATCATTTGTATACTGTACATATACTTTTAAATATCCGTAAGTAAAATTACTTAGATTTTACACTATAGGTAGAATTCATTCCTTTTCCTGTGTAGAAAAAAAATTGAGATTAATAAATACGTGGGCAACGCCGGGTAAACAGCTAGTATACATATATATATACACTGCTCAAAACAATTAGGGGAGCACATGGTTTTAACGAAATTAAGCAAATACTTACACCGATATGTAACATAAATAAATCATTCATAATTTAAAGCCTAGCAGGAAACAGAAGAAGAAATCTTCATATGGAAATCAAAGTTCATGACGTCAAAAACCTGAAAAAGAACATAAAGGCGGAAATCGGGATGTTGCAGAAACGTCTGTTTCACTGCCTTAAGTGTTAAATTCGATTGCTCCGGGTAGGCAAAAAGTCCGTAGAAATTTTAAAAATTCATAATAACCTGAAAAATAACCAAAATAAAAAAACGTTTGCAGGGTTAGCATCGCTAGGTCACGGAAATTTTTTTAAGTAAGGAAAAAAACTCAAAAAACAGCCGACTGGGGCGCGTAAGCTTTGCTGTTTTTCAGATTTCAGGTCGTACAGAGATATAATATTCTTTAGTTTAAAAGATATTAATTTTTTTCCTCTCTGGTGCCTAACATGGCCTCTGTGACATTCACTTCGGTAGCGTGCACAGGAGTATATTTATATTCACTAGTGGCAACGGTATCGCTTACGCTCGTTGTTTATTTTGACATTTTCCACAAAGCTACAGATGTTATAGCTTCTTGGTTTTGCTTATTGTGTTCGATTCTCTGTAATCTAAATAATTGAAAGAGGAAAACCGTTGGCGACAAAATTTCGCACCTTTTAGAATGAATGGATCATGTACTGAAATAACATTGATCCTGGTGCTAGAAAAATAAACAGTAATTGTAGGTTATTATTTCTTTATTGTATGACAGAACTGTTTTGTTAAGATGTGAAAATGATATATATGATTTCTACATTGTACGCTATTTTTTTTGTGAGTGAAGCTAAATGTAAAAACAATACGTTTACCTATTAAGTCGTTAGTTCATCTATACTTCGCATGTTCAGCTATACTGTGTTATTTTCAACAAATTAGTAGATTATTACTTTCCGGTCGATGTTAGCGTGCTATAAAATAAACGCACAGCGATTTCAAGAGATTGCTGAAAGTTACCCTAATAATTTTATTTACAATTTTTATCTAAAATGTATAAATATATCATCATACAAGTCAGACATACCGTATTTAGCAGTTTTCCTGGTTATGAGTTATACTAAAGTTTTTGAACTGTTAATAATTGCGGTTAAAGATAAAATATACGGGGAACATATCCATATTCTGTGCCGTTCGGCGGGAAGTTGTCACACTCCACCAAGGGGAGTTCTCATTCAGGAAAATACTATTTCTTACTGTTTTAAAACTTTTAGCCTGACAATCGTCACTTTTTATGAAAATTCAACAATAAGTAGCTAATAAACAACATTAGAATGTTTTAATGGAAAAAATATTGAATACAACATTTATCTGGAGTAAATAATTAAAATTGCCCAAATATTTCCAGTGTCCAAAATGTATCAATTGGTTTCTAAAAGTAGGTCTAGATTTAAATTTTTAAAAATATGTCATAGGATAGTGTGGAAACAAGAAATTAAAAATACAAGAATTTTATTTTCACGAAAAATGTTAAAAGGTATAAAATAAACATGTAATTACGTCAAGATAGACACATAAAAATACAGACGTAAAAAAATAAATATAGTACATAAAATTTAAAAGTTTGTAGCAAGATAATTTCAGTGTATATAGAGGAATGAAAACAATTTATGACAATAGTATTACAGGCTTATTTTTAGAACAAAAATTAAAATTTAAAATATTTCCAAAGTATAAAAATCAATTATAAAAGTAATAATCCAGACATGAATAACCATGTCATTGGCTAAAAACATCTAAATGATCGTCCTTCAGATTCGATTTGTTAAAACTGGAAAAACCAAGTGACATTTCTGAGATATAATCACTGACATTTGGTGATGTAAGGATGAAGCATAGCTTGATCAGGATTGCAGAGTATTAAGCCATTAAAGTGAATAATAAAACATTTATTATAAAGATTACAACCCAATTGTAGCAGAACATAAATAGAGGTACGACTTGTATAATCACCAAATTCGAGGCTATAAAAAAATTCAGCATTTTCCCCACTATTCATGTGTATGGTGGTTTTTTAATTTCATTCCATGATTAAAATATATTAAATTTGTTAAAACATCCAGTCTTATCGAAACCGACAAACCATCATTTATGTGCTTTAATTTTTTTAAAATTACAATGAAATTAATATGCACTGTTAATTTCATGCAAATCTTATAGATAAATCTATTTAAATAATTAAATTTTCCACATTAATTATGAATTAGTACTAAATTCGGTTAGTGTTTATAGCTTGGCACCATGTGCAGGAAATCTTCAGTTTAGGCGTTGCTTTCTTGTATCATTCTTTTACCAGAGAACTTTTTATTTATCATGGCATTTGAAACTATTTTTTATATTATGTTATTTGTTTCTGTATTCATTCAGTTTTAACATTTTTGATGACGAGATTTAGTAAATAACATTCATTCCCACCTTTCATTGCAACAACATTAAATGTAATACTCGTAGATATTCATAATTTTAGGTATATCATACATTATAATATGCTTGTTTAAAGTTTTAAATCAATGTATTTCAAAGAGAATTATTTAAAAGTAATACTTAATATTTCAAATTGAAATTCTTATTAAGGCAGAAACATTTTATAACTGTATGCAAAGAATATGTTTTATATTTCTTTACACCATGCATTCTAAAGATTTCTTCAGAAGAAACATTTCAAGATTTATAAAATCTGTTTAAACTGATATCTATGACTGCCTTGATAAGGTATTTCAAAATTATTTATTGTAAAAATTATACTTAGGCCAGTTTAGAGCTGGATATTAACTTTCAAATCTCCTAGCTGCATATTCTTTGTACTCAATAGACTATTTTGTCCTGGTAAAATTTATAACTGTGTTCTTGCAGTTCATGTCTTGGGTAATTTTTAATAATAGTTTAGGTCTTTAAGATCAGTGTTAACCAAATTGATGTTTGTTGTATTAGGATTTATGTATCCTATCCCCTCGTAGAGGTAAAAAGTATTTAAGGAATACAAAGTAACTGTAGTAAAAGTGTCAAATATAAAGTTTTTAAAATTCTGGTGCTCTTTATTTTACTCACTGCTTCATAACTGTGTTGTATAACTATGCAATGATGGGACATGCATGAAATGAATTATATTTCTAGTGGAAAAAAGTTTAAAAACGCATTAGAGAATTTTATATTAAACCATTTATGTGAAAGATAACTTTTCCCCAAAGATGAAAATATAGGCTGGTAAGTTTTCATTTTGCATCAGTGAAATTTGCTTAAACATTCTGTATAAGTTCTTTTATGAAAACTATTTGAAATTAATATCTGAATAGAAGTCGATCATTTACCAGATGATTTTTTCCCCTTTGCTGCCATTATGATAGCTTTGCATTTCATGTTGAGTTTATTGCTCAATATCTGTTTTGTTGACAGTTAGTTACATATAACTTTGTTTTAAACATTATAGAAATCTTTAAAAAAAATAAAATTGGGGGGGAGATTTTATGTGACTTCTACATTTTAATATTGAAAAATTTGGAAATTTCTACATTAACTCAATATATGAAGATAACAGAGTGTAACAATAAATTATTTTGAACTGGAAAATTTGACATCCGAGTTCTTGTCATTCATACTTTTGATCAGGGCCAACTTTTGTCATTGTGGGGCCCGATTGCAGAAATTTTGGCGGGGTCCTCTAAAATTCTAATTACAATAAAAGAAAAACATTTCATGAGAAGTATAAAAGAGAAAAATTAGGAAGGTGGTCATATTTCCTTTTTTATGTACATTTATAAGAAAAGAAAACTAAGAAATAGCCAGACTACATTTATTTTATTCACAAATCAAAATTATTTGCAATCAAATTTTGCTAGATTTTTTATTTGTAAGATCATTTACTAATTGACTTAATTTTTATTTCCTAGTTTCTACATGCTCTATAGACAGTATTGCAAGGCTGTTGAGTCCCTCCTGCGATATTGTTGAGCTCAGGTATGTTTTGATTGATATTTATGTAGAAAAGCTTGGTTTTCCCAATTCTACAGTTATATGAATGGTTAAAAATATCCTTAAAGATATATATATATATATACATTTCAAAAAGCCAGTGGCTGTTATTTGTAGCAATTGTTAAATTTTTATAGGGTTCCCAAAACAATAGGTTTTAATACTTCCATTTCTCCAATGTCTACATCTTTTATAGACATCATTTGGTCATTATCCTGAATCATTTTTACACCTGTCAAAACAATTTATAGTTCCGATGCATATTTTCAATGTTTGTTCTGTGGAATTGTCTGGAATAAACTTCGCTAGCCTGTCTCACTTTCTACGTTATTTGTTAAAAACAAAGTACCTCAAGCATTTTTTTCCAGTTACGTATTGGTTCATCCACATACTCATAATTGAATATCCTTTATCATTTTTGTAAAAGTGTTTCACGAAATTCAGGAGTGACTACAAAATAAGTCGCAAGCTCTGTATTCTTTATATATTTTCTATCCTTTTATGCTTAGTATTCCTAAGGCTATCTAATGATTACTCATATCGTTTTAATTCTGTGATGAACTGTTATGAGTTTGGTTTCACAGACTTCTTAAAATTTTATAAAAAGGACACTTGACTTGTTGCCAAAATCTGTTGTCTTGATTTAGACATGTAAATCAGAGAAATTGTGGGTATTTTGTATCTTTCAGTTTGCATGTTATCTCACCAAATCATCTTTTGGTAAGTGAAGTTTCAGTAGGTATTTAGCTCTATTAAACCATTCAACTATTTAAAGGTTTTTTTCAGAAACTTTTGAAATTTGCAGGTCTCTTCTCACAAGAGAACCTGCAGGACTGTATTCATGCTGTTGTAGAGAGATTTAACTCCAAAGTGCCAATTTTGGTATTTTTTCCATTCGATTCATCAGTTTCTTCTGTACAGAAGCTATGCACTGCAAGGCGTGTAAACATACTTTACTTGCATAGCAGTGAAAATGCAGAGGAAGACAATTGTTCTTTACTTGCTACAAAAATTAGCAATAACTTTTTATCCTGAAAAAACTTTATGGCTACCACATTTCTTTGTACTTTGAATACGGTGATTTCTGATTTACCAAGTCTGTTTTTAGAAGAGATGTCTGAAGTACAGTATTCGTACTATCTGACCAAGACATATGCTGTATGGCACCCCAAGCCAAAGCGGAGATGGGCACCACAGGCCTTGGTCCACATTGGGACTGTTGTACCATGATTTAGTTAGAAAATAATTATACAATAAAATAATTATTCTAGTTTAAATTTATTTTTATGAAATAAAAATTGCAATGCATTTATAACTGATGAGTATAGAAAACTAATGAATTTACCTAGAATTTACTAAATAACTTTTCTACCATTAGCAGCCCTAAAATCATCAATAATTGTGGAAAGACCAATTTTGAAGCAATGTATCATTCAATTGACAATATTGCGAGTGAAGACAACCTTCCTTAATACCTGGTGGATCTCAAATAGGTCTTGATTAACTTTGAGAACAATTGTTCAGCACTAGCTACAGATACTGGAATAGTAAAAATAATTATCATAACCATGTAGATTTTTGGATAAACACAGTCAATACTGTTCTCATTCATGTACTTTAGAATGGCACAAACTTTTAAGTCTTTAGGTATAGTTCTTCTAAATATCTTCAGTTCTTGGTAAAGTTGTTCTGCTAGTATAACAGAGTACAATTCCCAATTGAAAACTTCCTGAAGTTGCTGGCAACTATGGAGAAATTCTTCATATTTTTCCTTTAACTGATTTATGTCATGAATAAACCTAAAATTTTGTTCATATTTCTTCAGCTCAAAACCTTGAAGTACAGCCCTGTGAAATGTCAATAATTATCAAAAAATACTCTGTTTTGAACTTGTCTTTTGAATTTTCATTCCTGTCATCTGGTATTTTGTACTGAAAAAAATGTTTGTTTTCTTCCTCCTCTGAATTTCCTTAAATTCTTTTAAAACATTACGTACTTCAGCAATTTCATTTGCTGTGATCATTGCTGACACCATCTCACTGTTTCTGTACTCTGCTATGCAAGTGATAAACTGTACAAAGGGTTTTATAGTGGAAAGCAGCTCCATGTATTCTCTTTGCCATAGCTTACTTATGAAGTTAATTTTTGCCAATATATCATATCATGCTACTACTAAAACAAGGAATTCATATTAAAATTTAATTCATTAGCATTTAAAAGCTTTTTTTTTTCACTCTCAGATGTCATTTAGACTCATAACAAAATTATGCATGTAAATATGTCCTTTCATTCATTTCAGTCACTCAAGGCCCCAGGTTCTGCATATTTCGCCTTTATGTAGAGTTGCCACTCAGGAGGATTCCAAGATTTTAAAAGCCAAGGGGAAAAAAACGTAAGTAATAATTTCTTAGGAAATCTGATAATTCCGGATTTTGTCTAGTTCCTCCTTGAAAATCTAACATGTCCTAAATGGGCAGCATTGTAATTGAAAATGGGCAGAATGTATTCTTTGTATTCATAGGTATATATGCAGTGGTGTTCTTAACTTAATACAAATTTATGTTGGCATATTCATGGTGTCATGTGGCATTTTTTTTCACCTCATTTTACCCCATTTATATTTCCTGATCTACTTTTAAGTGATTCTTTTGTTGAGAAACCTGAAAGTGGCTCTGAATTTAATCAAAATCTTTCAATGAAAACGTGAATTTTGTAGACAAAGTTAATGAAATTTGAGTAAAATTACTTTAAATCCTCTCTTTCTCGTACTCTATAATCCAATCACAATTGTAACTCTCTACCTCAAGAAATGGGTTTTTAAAGATCCAAATGGTCCTAATCAAAACCCTATACCCCAGATATATTGAGTTATCTGATTTTTTGCATTGTGGTATAAGCTCAAAATCCCTTATTATTAACTGCCTTATACCATTGTGTAAATATTTGATACTCCAATGAGCTTTATATAAAAGAATTTTGGCATACAATTTATTTTGAAAGTAACAATAACTTGTTTGTTAGGCAATATCTTATTCTTTTTGTCACATTTACTGGAAATACAGGCAATAAATGTTTCGCTAGTATCCTCACCTGAGCTTATGTGTACAAAATACTGAAAAATTATTTTTTCATATCCCAGGAAAGAAAAAATAGTTTGATGGGAAATAATTTATAAAAAAGCCATAACCATGTTTGTATATGAACTATACAGTTTAAATTTCATCATGTAGGGAATTTTATATGACTGTAGATTGTTTTTTTATTTACTTATTCCTAAAAAAATTTAATTTATGTGAGTATTACTGTTTTATATACTTTGTATATATGTTTCTTTAATCCCTGTTTTGTTAAATATGGTATTAAACTTTTGCACTTTCTCTCAGTGCATACATTTATGACTGAAGAATAAAAATTTTCATACTGTATCATGAAAAATAATTTATTGTTTTTCTGATGTGAATGTTTATGAGGAGGAAGGTGTGGTTTTCTCTAACCAAGAAAGGTTATAATAGGTATAGTTTAATCTTCATCTCATTTTTTGTAGCGCTGAACTGTATTGTAGAGATCTGACCTAAATATTTCCAGTCTATGAGGAAATCGTTTAACTTGATACAAAACATGAAAAATGTTGTGAGATTACCTTATCCTGTAAGAACAAAATGGTTTTCCAATAGTCTCTAAATCTCACTATCATTTTATTTATTTTATTATCCAGTATAAAGATAATTCAAGATAATCAATCTAATTCTAATTATTCTTATTTTTTAATTTTATCTCTTAGCTTTTCTAGATTTATGGCAAAACTATTTTATTATTATCAACAACAAGTTTGAAGAGTATTTAAAATATAATATAAGTCAATTCACATTTTTGGTCCTATAGATCATTTTTATAGAAATAGATCATTTCTTTCTTGTACATTTATTATGTAGTAGTCCCCTTTTGTGCTTACATAACTCGCTTAGTGGATGTATGCAATTCAGAATTTGAAAAATGTTTATGGTTCGTATCACCCAATCTCAAAAAATGTCATAAATCGCTAGCATTACTCTTTAGTCATAGTCTTTGTTAAGGACTCTTTGGCGCAACATCCACTGTGAATACAGTAGAAAATAAAGACTATTATCCAACGAAATAAGTAAATGAGCATTATTAAGAATAAAATATTATATAAAAGCTTGCATAAGCATTGAATATCCATCCCTTAAGAAAGAGAAAGTTTAAAAAATTAAGGCCAAATGAGGAAGATGTGCCGGAATCAGGATATATAAAATTGTTTGCAACGTTTTATAGAAATGCCAAAATCCAAAAACATAATTTTTTAGAAATATTGAACTTTAGTTAAAAATCCTTACATAAATTTAAACACATACGGCACTCCCGAAAAAAATAATAACTTAAAAATAAATTCATAATATAAGATGTAAAATATGGGTAAAATATAATATACCAATATTTTTTAAATATAGAAATATAAAAAAAAAATGCCAATTTTTTTCAAAAATTTATTTGATTGTCTGACATTTTAAATTAGCAGAAAAAACCCAGCACTCCCACATGAAATTTTTTTTATATATGTAATTTTTTTTTTCCCTGTTATGGCTGTGAAATTGTTTCTTTACTATAATACCAAGCTGTGTCCAATCAGTATGTGAAAGGTTGAGATTGAAGTCACACCCCACATTCATTCGGCATATTTTATTTACAACCCAGGGAGTACAAAAATAAATTGCGGGAGAACTAACAGGGGTAAAACTTCTTTCAGCACTTTTGAATTAATATTTCTGTGAAAATTTAAAATTGTTCTCAGAAGTAATTTTTAACCCTTTGCGGCACAGTGGTTTCAGTCTGAATCCACATGTTGAACATTTTTTTAAATGGTCTTACTTTTGTCTATTTTCAACAATTATTGCATAAAATAAATCTTCTAACTCTAAAGAACACCAATTGAGGGCAGAACTAAATTAAGTTTAAAGTTTAGAGGGTATACAATGGTGTAATTTACAGGTATTTTTCGTTGCGTATTAATTCAAATAGTTTTCAAGTAGAAATAATTTAAGGACACTGAAAGAAACAACCAAATTTCCTTCTTCTGTTCATAAATAATGAGAGAAAAATACCTCTAAAACTCTTTTTTTTCTATTTAAATATGTAGCGGTTTCAGAGCGAAACCGGCGCGCAATAAGGGGGGGTCACTTTTCCTCTATTCCTTCGACCGCCGCATGCTACAGGGAGAGCCCACGATAACTCAGCTGTGTTGGGGTTAGCAGTTTAGGGGAGAATGTTTATGTTAAAGGGAGAGTTTGGGTGATTAGAATAACGTGCATTCACACTCATCGAATATCATTGGATTCCAATGCTAAAAACTGCAATTTTTTTCATTTTCCATTTGTTCTGATTCGGAGTGCGTCGCTTTTTTCCAGTAGATTTTGTTTTGGTCGAGCTAATATTTTGTTTATAATTTTGTCAAATCTTTTTGTGTATGAGTAGTGCTGTTTTTATATATTGTAGAAGAAAATTTGCGTTATAGTTTTTCGATAGAGAATTAAAATGCCACATAATATACTTAGCACAATTGAGGCTTTAGCTCTATTTGATGAACTTCTATCGGATCCAGAGTCTGAAATATCAGATTACTCCCAAAATTCAAGTCCCGGCAAGTTACTCCCGAAAAACAAATTCCAAGGTCTCCAATTATGGTTAAAAAACACAAACTTTATGTGCCCAAGGAAAAAAAGACTAAAAATTGTAGCACACATTCCAGTAAAAGGAAAATCAAAATGATGTGCATATTGTAGCACTACTACAAAACCACACCGTTCAAGATGGATGTGTGAAACATGTAATGTAGGACTATGCATGTTTCCCAAAAAGATGTATCATGTTTTAAAAAATTTCATTCAAAGTAAATGGCATATAAATTTTGTAAATATTTAACAAAATAAACCGAAATTATAGTATTCAATCAAGAATTATTAGAAAATTTATTCACATATTTTGAAGCAAATGTTACAGCCCTGTTTTTTTATTTTAATCTGCATTTTTTAAGAATGCTACATAGAAATAATCTGGAAGAATTTAACATGCTGGTGCTTTTTGTTTGCAATTTCTCGCAAGAAAATTTTGAAGTACGGGTAAGTTTTTTTCTCCTTCTGACACAATACGCAGAGACTGTAGATGCACACTGATTTCGCTCTGAAACCGGCTCCCCCCCCCCCCAGGTACTGAAAAGGGCTACATTTTTTTAAAGTACATTTTATCAGTCCATGGCATGAAGGCATCAAATTTTATTCGTTATTTCATTAAAATTTGTAACGAATAAATCTTGTGCCGGAAAGGGTTTAGGAGCATCGCATCGTAACCGTGGGGATTTATTTTCTTTATAATTTTTATTGCATGTTTATAATCTCGTAATGCAATATGTAAAAGATGTTGGTCTGGAAAAAACCTTATCAGCCATGTATTTCTGACGTATATCTCATAGACTACAAGAGGTCCACAGATAACTGTTTTGTAACGTTTTATTCACAATATATGAAGAATCGCATAAAAGCACTATTGTACAGTAGATGAACAGAAAGAAATTTGAATAATTTATGCTATTGTCATTTCTAACGTATTATATGCATAACATAAAGATTAAAATGTGGTGAAAATTATCTGTAGCCACCAAGCTAGAATCGAAACAAATATGCCTAAACAAACCCATAAGCCACATATTCTTTGTTGTTTCCTGCAATAATTTTACATATTTTATTAGATTTATAAATTTTTAATCTGTTTGTAACCAAGCTTTTTCATCAGATGTTTATCTCTGGAATTTCTTGGGACATTAAACTTTGATGATGAATTTTTATGATTTACGAACGACTAAAAGGAATATAAAGGGGGAAAATATTAATATTGCTAATCCATTATTGATCGCGCCAAGAGCAGTAGTTTTGTGGAGAGTCCTACAAACCGAAACATATCAAATCTCTTTGTGTTCTTTTGATCTACCAGGACAAAAGAATAAGAATGGCTAAGGAAACTGCTGCCTTAATTATAATAAATTCAAAATGCTCAGTAGTTTAATTAATTCTGAAGGTAATTTGTAACATCTTAGTTTATAGATATATCATTTCATAACACAAACTTTTATACATTGCTATTCATTTCACGTGAAAAATACAAAAAGAGCTTGCTGGTACAGTGTTAACCTTTTACATGCCGCACAGGGCCGGATTTAAGAGTATGCCGCCTATAAGCTAAAGTCCATTTGCCGCCCCCTCTGTACTTCATATTTGCTAACATTTGTTTTATACAACAAAGGATAGAGTTCATTGGTGTTTTCATCTTTTTTAAACGTACAGTTCATTTAGTTTAGGTAAAACTATAATTTTAATGGTTTACATAATAAATTATATAATCTAATTAGTTATCTACTTGTTTTTTTTTAACTTACTTCTTTTAAGATTCGTTAAAAAATGAAATGGGTTTCGAACTCAATTTATTAATAATAGTGATCAGTGATCACTATATTAAACATATTTTTATATTTTAATGCTAATGACTATCTTTTGCATAATTGAAGAACTGTGTTCAATTTGAATTAAGTTGTCCTACATGGTGAAATGAAATTACACAAAATGTACTTAATTACTTGTTTATTTGTTGAAAAATATACAAACTTCTCTAAAACAACTCACCGCACGTAATCTTCACGTTCAAAGTTACATAGCTTTCTTACGAGTTTTCTTATTTTCAAACTTGTTAATAATGTTCTCATATGAAAGTGTTTTTGTTGTATTTGCCTCAATACAAAGTAATGAAAGTGAGTTTAACCGTATTTCAGAAATACTAGTTCACATATAGTTCTTAACTCTTCTAAGGCTATAGACTATAGAGGCTATAGCTATAATCTATAAATCTAAGGCTATAGATCTATAGATATAGGCTATAGATCTAAGGCTATAACTATAGACTTTCTGATTCACAAAGTCTATAGTTAAAAATGTGTATGAATTACGATATTTTTACCTTTGTGGTGAGATTTTACTCCAACATGCCAATTTTCTCCCTTCGATTCTTCAGTTTGTGCTGTATAGAAGCTATACACTGCAGGAATGAAAGATACTCTATATGCATAGGAGTGAAAATGCAGGGCAGGGAAAGAACCCAATTATTTCAAGCTTTTAGTCATTTTCTATTTTTAGATTTTTGCAAATATTATAAATCTCCTCTCGCTTTTCACTAATATGTGAGATTTTCCACTCGCTTTAATTCTGTGGGAATAAATATAGATGACAGAAGGCTTCCAAGATGTAAAAAATAAGGCGAAAAAAATATTAGTAATCCTTTGTTGGGAAATCAGATAATTTCGAATTATGTCCAGTACATCTTTGAAAATCTAAAATGTCATGAGCATTGCAATGAAAAAGGGTCAGAATGTGATTTTAGTATTCATAGGTATAAATCAGGGATCGTCAACCTTTTAAAATCTACCCCCCACTTTTGTATCTATGTTGATGGTAAAATTTCCTTACTGTCCACCGGTGCCGTAATAACATAGTTTGTAAAAAAATAGGTCCTTAAATTTGTCTTTTTATTTATCTTTATGTGTGTTTATGCATGGATAATTTAAATGTAATGAGTTTCTACATTTCCAAGAAAGAGATACATCTCGAAGACTGAACGATGGAAGTTTATAATTGTTAGACCCTGTTATGCACACTAAACTGCCTTTGGCTGGGGAGCTCATTATTTGCTCCCTAGTCCACGAGTATACTTTGAGAAGTGTCCGGTGAATTCTTATGTATATTCGAAGTTTGGGGGTGGAATTAAAAGTAAATAGCAGAATAATGTTCTTAAAAAGGTGAAACTAGTGAAGTTGTTAGCAATGTATTGTATATATGGAGGAAGAGCAAAATTTGTAGCAACAGACAAAAACTCTCACCACCCAGCATGAAAGCTTGAATTGCCCACTAGTCGGCAGTAGGCACCAAGTCGACAGCCACTGGTATAATTGAAGTTGTGTTCACAACTTAATTAATGCGAATTTATGTTAGCATTTTCTTCGTGTTGTGAGGCATTTTCTTGTACCTCATTTTATCACTTTTATATCTCATCTATTTATAAGTTAGGGTTTTGTTGAGAAACCTGAAAGTGGCTCTGAATTTTATGAAAATCTTTTAATGGAGAAATGAAGTTTGTAGACAGACAAAGTTAATGAAATTTGAATAAAATTACTTTAAATTCTCTGTCTCTTGTACTCTGTAATCTAATTACAAATATTATAGATTGCAACTCTCTAATGGGTAGTTATATTATAAAATTTCCAAATGCTCTTAATCCACACTGTATACCCCAGATATCTTGAGTTTTTTTATTATTTGCATCCTCGTATAAGCTCAACAATCCATTATTGTTAAATGCCTTATACCAGTGTGTAAATATTGGATGCTCCAATGAGATTTTTATAATAGAATTTTGGTATAAAATTTATTTTGAAAGTAACAATAACTCGTTTGCTAGGCAATATCTGTTTTTTTGGTCACATTTGCTGGAATTAAAGACAGTAAATGTTTTGCCAGTATCCTCACCTGAGTTTATGTGTGCAAAATAGAGAAGCAAAATAGAGAATTTGTAGCTCGCTGAGTAGACATATGCAAAGCAGAATAGGAAAAATATTTGCACACAATCTATATATATAAAACGCGTAGGAATGCGGCACAAAAATCGGCGATATTTCAACACTCCGACAGCAACGACTGCAACTACCAGATGTAAACATTAGCGGCCAACCGCGTGTGTGTAGTGGTTCGACGATAGCACGTAATTTGGTACAATTTAATTGCTGTGTTTTACGCGTGAATAATTTTAATTTATCTACGAGATAATTTATTCTTTTGTTTCATCGGTTTTTCTAAATGTAAGTAAGAGAACAAACTTTTGACAAAATAAGTTTAGACCTATCAAATCCAATGTTTAGTCATGGACAGTTATATGTAGGTTTATCTAGAGTCCGTTCTTTTGATTGTGTCACTGTAGTAACTCCTACTTCTGAAATACTCAACTGTGTATATCAAGAAGTTTCAGGAATGTCATCGTAAAATATTAATAATTGCATTATAATATCTTAATAGTAAGTAAGTTAATTGTCTACACTTTTTTTAGTAGTACTTGCTGAATTTTTACTCCATTTTATAAGTGAAGAAATTTTCCCAACAATTTTTTATTTGGTATGATTAAGTGTAGATATCTGAATTGTGAACAATAGTACATATAGAGACTGATGTAATCCATACTATATTTTAGTACTTGCTGCTTTTTTACTCCTTTTTTAGTGAAAAAAGTTCTCTAACAATTTCTTATTTGATGTAATGATAAAGGATAGATATCTTAATTTTGAAAAATATTACATACAGAGACGAATGTAATTTTTAAAATCTTTGTTGTTTGATTTCTCAGTCTTATCTTTAACTCTGTTCTGCAGTAATGAAAATTCTTTTTTTTTTAATCACGATATTTTAGAATCAACCTTATAGAGAATTTTGCAATGATTATAAATTTTTTGGCTGAGTTCGCACTACCACTTAACAAGGTATATTTATAATGACAGGTAATAGTAACATTCCTTACATACGTTTCTTTCAGTTGAGTTGTTTTGCAAAAGAAAATATAAAACTAAAAGCGACCATGCTGCTCGCACAGCAGCTAGTCTTAAAGAATGTTATAAATCTCTAGCATTTCGCTTTTGTTGAAGATTTTGTTAGGGCTCTTTGACTTAATATCCACTATGAATATAACAGAAAATAAAGACATTTTATTCTTGGAAATGCATAAAGTATCGTTAATAAGAAAAATTTTTAATTTAGAAGCTTATCTAACCTTGAATATCCATCCCACAAAATAGAGAAATTTTTAAAAAAAATAATGACAAATGGAAAATCCAAAATCAGGATATATAAAAAATTGTTTGCAAAATTTTTGAAAAATACAAAAATGCATAAACATAATTTTTTTTAAAAAAGGAACTTTTATTAAAAACCGTACAGAAATTTAAACACTTCCCACCCCCACCCACCCCCAAAAAATTATAAAAAATTGATAGTAAAAAATGAAACATATGAGAAAATTAGAATACACCAATATTTTTTAAATATAGAAATACCGAAAAAAACTTTTTTTTTCAAAAGTATCTTTAATTATATCATACTTTAATTAGCAGCAATCACCTAGCACTCCCTCTTGTAAACTTTTTTTATTCCGAAAATTAAGATTTACAATAGGTAAATATCTTTGAAATGTACAAAGAAAGCGTTGAAACAATTGTTATCAATTCATTAATAATTTATTACGGAGCGGTACAGACAACATTTCAGTACTAAAAAAATCCCGTTTGTAAACAAACACCCTCCCGCGCTTCATCAAATGAGCGAGTACGGTTACGGTTACCGCAGAGAAATTTTTATTGGCCCACTTGGCGCATCGGTATGAGTATCGTACTTCAACCAACATTTTAATTCGAAAGAATGTAATATAATTATTTTTCTGCTGATCTGTATATTTATGTAATTTTTCTTGTTCTTTTATGAGAACAAGGGACCTTCAACTTCGAATATTTTAACTCGCAATTTTTAACCCTATATACAAAATGAGAATGATTTGTATTATTTTTTACTACATTTAAAACCCTTACAATCTAAAATAAGAATTTTTTGGCAGAAAAGTGCCTTTTTTCAAAAATTTTTTCAAAAATACTAGCATTTTTCATAATTATCTATACGCATTTCAATTCATTTAAAAACCTTAGATTTTTCAACATAAGTTTACCATACATATATAAATATAATTGTGTTATGAATTTTTTTGTTGGAATTTAAAGCCGTAAGTAATTATTTTTTAAATTTGGCTGTTGTTTTTTTATGTTTTTTTTACATTTTTGCTTTATTTCATAGTCTACAAATTTGAAATATATTTGTGGTTTCAAAGAATTATGCACAGGTTTGTGGAAAACATTTCAATTAACAATCCTGGGAAATTTGAAAGAAATCAAACGAAAAGTTCAGCGCATGGAACATTTTGAAAACGACTATAATTTTTGAAAACTTTTTTGATAAACAGGTCCTATTCTTAAACAGAATACTTATTTGTGAATTCTAAGAGTCTTCAATAAAGAAAAAAGAAAATTATTCTCCTTTAGTATAAAGAGTAAATTATTGAAAACTTAAAACAAACGAAGTAGAAAGTCCCTTGTGCCCTTAAGGCTGGAAAATTCCATTTTTTTTTACTATAATACCGAGCTGTATCGAATCAGTATGTGACTGGTTGAGTCTTAAGTCACATCCTACATTTGGCATATTTTGTTTACAACCCGGAGAAAATTTACAAGTATAAATGGCGCGCGATATGACTAGGGTAAGACTTGTTTAAACAGTTCTGAATTAGTTTTTTCTGAATATGAAAATTTAAAATTGATTTTAAAAGTAATTTTTAAGGAGAATCGCATGATAGCCGTGTAGAATTCTTTTGTTTAGAATTTTTATCACGTGTTTATAATCTCGTAATACAATATTTAAAAGGTGTCGGTCTGAAATAGACCTTATCGGCCTTGTATTCCTGACGTATATCACTGTAATAACCCAGCTGGGTTTATTAGGCTGTGAACGTATGGCTAATGTCGCGTTGCGACCAAAGCTGTTTCAGCACACACTAAGGAAAGGGTTACAACTCTCAGGAACGACACACATATTACATATATACAATTTTATTTACACATATGTATTTACAGATTCATTAAACAGCATCATGCTAAATTCTCAACTTTATCCTAAATTCAGAATCAGCCAATATTATATATTGAATTATAATTATAAACATGTCATTTTCACAAATTAGGCACTGCCGACCCTTGTGGGTTAAGTGGCGATTATGTAAAAAGCAAGGGATGTGAAATAGATATAGTCAACTAAATGCTCACCCGTGGGTTGCCGGCACTGTCGCTTAATCTCGTTACACCACTAGCACACACAAAGTTCATGTAATGTTTGGTAGTCCCCTGTGCACTAGGTTCGTCAGAATAGTTCGATGTTGGCATTTAAAGTTCGTTGCTCACCCGTGGGTTGCCGGCACTGTCGCTTAATCTCGTTACATCACTAGCACACACAAAGTTCGTGTAATGTTTGATAGTCCCTGTGCACTAGGTTCGTCAGGAGAGTTCAATGTTGATCTCGTTCATATGGTTGCGATGGTTCTCTTAGGTTGCTCCGCGGGTCAGGCCGCACTGGGTGTCGGTTATCGACGCATACCTCATCTCACCTCGTAACTAATTTTGCTCCGGTAGGCTCTGCGCGTTAGTCACTTTATTTCAGATTTCCTTCATAGTCTCACCGTTGTTATATTGTTAACGTTATATTTCTTTACGGACATTTGTTGAGTCATCAATTGGCGTTGCCTCGGGATGCTCCTCGTCCTCCAGCAGCTTAATTCGTTTTACTCCTTCCTTCGTTCGTATGGAGCTCACTTTGGTATTCAATATTATATTATTCGTAATTTCGTCACACCTGTAGCAGCTTTAGTTATTTCTCTTTCATTTTTCTTAGTCATGGGGCTCTCTCCAACATGCTTTACCCCGTATATATATTTATTTTCTTTTTTTCTATTGGTTCGTGCCTTCTTGGCATCCTATTCGCTCGCCCCGCCTCTTGATTGTGCTGGGGGCTGAGCCACCTTGTTTATAGGTTGGTTCATGTTTTATGTTTTGCATTTTAATTATGTTGGACGCCTCTCCTCGTCTGGGAAATTTCTCAACTCCCCATGCACCTGTTTCCTAATCTTTGATCTTCGATTTATGGCTGCTGTCCTCTTACATTTTTTATGGCCTTATTGCCCGTGTTGTTGCACACTGCCGACGCCCTGCTCACAGGCGCTCTGAAGCGTCATAAATCCTGCTCACAATACCGGCTGTGTGGTCCTATCAATTTAGATTGCCGCGTATTCACATCCCACTTATTACAATCACACAGACTTCAAGACGTCCAGAGATAACTGTTTTGAAATGTTTGAAAATGTGAAGAATCGCATAAAAGGACTATTGTGCAGTAGATAAAAGTAAAATTTGAAGAATTTATACTATTGCCAATTCTAATGTATTATATACACAACATTCAGATTAAAATATGGAGAGAGCGTGGTGAAAAATATCTGTAGCCAACAAACTAGAAACCAAGCAAATATCGTAAACAAACCCATAAGCCGCATATTCTTTGTTATTTCCTGTGATAATTTTATATATTTTATTACACTTATAAGCCTTTTAATCTGATAGTAACCGAGCTTTTTCATCAGATGTTTATCTCTGGAATTTCTCGTAGCATTAAACTAAATAATTAATGATGAATAATTTTTTATTACGGATAACTAAAATGAATATATAGGAAAAAATATTAATATTGCTCATATATCCGTATTGTAGAGATCCCTACAAACTGAAACATATCAAATATCTGCGTCGGCAACCTTATGATCTACCAGGACAAAACAATAAGAATGGCTAAGGAACCTCGTGCCCTAATTACAATAAATTTAAAATGCATAAATATATGATTCTATGATTATCAATATATACTTATATATTTATAATCATAGAATCATATATTTATCTAATATATATATAAAACAGTTCCGTAACTGACTGACTGACTTACTGACATACAACGCACAGACCAAACAGCTGGACCTAAAGGGCTGACATTTTACATGGCGATTCTTCTTATAGTGCGTAGGAGTGCACTAAGAAAGATTAGAATTTTTAAAATTAAATTTTTAAGCTGTTTTAGTAACTTTTTTTAAGTTTGCGTTTAAAATAATAATTTGAGGGTTATAAAATTTATATCGCGAGTAAGATCCTAAAAATTCCTTTAAAATGAAATTTTTTTCGAATTTTTACCTCCATTTCCTGATTTTTGGTGAATTTTTAAAGATTCATTTTTAGAATTTAATGTATTAAATGCCGATCACGTGATTTCTTTTTCTGGTACTTTCAATAAATTTATCGTCACGTGCATAACAACTAAATAGACAAAAAAATATCTTTTTTCCTTTCTAATGCAGCAGACGATTGCATATTATCCAAAAAAAATATCCCTTACGATTATATATATATATATATATATATATATATATATATATATATATATATCTTTTTTGGCATTAATTGCATACATTGACCGTTCTATTTAATTTGAATGTACTCCGTAGCGAAGCGCGGGTTTTCAGATAGTTATTCATATATATGATTAATATCATTCTATGATATACAGTGGACGCTCGTTAATTCGAACTCAAAGCTTCTCAGAAAAAAGTTCGAATTATCCGATGTTAAGAGAAAATATATAACTTTAAATGTATTACTGAAGAAGAAAAATCTCCTAGTATGTATAACCCCAGAAAATATATTATACTACGTTATCTAAAATTAAACATATTAAAAAGCAATACAGATTTACCTTAATCATAAAATGAAGCAGAAGATATGCAGTATAAAGTAAACTTTAATTAAAAATATGAATTACACTTTGGAGAAAAATTGTAAAATGGATGTTTGGTTCTGTTTATGATGCCTACATTGTTCAGCCAGCTTCTCGATTTCAAGTAAACATTTCAATTCATTTTCAGAGGAAGGTTCTATCTGAACTCTGCTTTCAGAGTTTTAATAGAGTCCATTATAGCTTTGTCCATTATGGCCGCATTAAAAATATCTTTCGGCAGGTAAGTAGAGAAAAGCCCTGGCAGTTTCCTACCGAAATTAGTGCATACGTCTTCGTTTACATCAAAGGTTTGGCCACATACAGTTTGATAAGAAATATTGTGCCTTGACTTAAATCGAGAAAGCCATCCATCACTGCATTTAAAATCTTCAATACCTATTCGACATGCCAATTCATCAGCCTTCGTCAGAACTAGGGGTCCATTTATCGGAAAATTTCGAGATCTAACATCCTGGAACTATAGGAGTAAACGTTTATCTAGATCTTCTTGGGACGCATTTCTCATGCGTTTCCTTCCTCTAGCAAATTTTGATTTTTCCCATGAATCTAAAATTGACTCCTTGTTTTTCAAATTAGTTGACAAGGCATTTTTTTTTAATTCCATAGTCAGCTGCTAACTTTGTTTTACATTCGCCATTCTCTACTTTCTTTAAAATTTCTACCTTTGTCTCCAAAGTGAGGGTTTTGTACTTTCCACGTGTAGACATCCTGAATTTTTACACAATGAGGAAGAGAAACTAGACCACATTAACTGGTCTGCTTTGCAGGTATAACTGACGCACATCCCTAGAATCTGTATTAAAGACTAGTTTTTCTGAAATTCTAAGAAAATCGATACAAATAAAGGAAAATTGCTTTTTCCGTTTAGCACTAATAAGGACAATACCTACTAACGTTCAGCGGACATGCAATAGTCTAGGAATGCAGGCATTTGCCTCTTTACACATAAATATATACAGATGACTTTGACACACAAAATAATAAATACAGTGTGTATTTTCTCCAGTAAATGAGGAAATATAATTTTTTTTGTCAAATTTTTAGTTCGAATTAACCGAAGTGATAAATATTTAGTTCGAATTAATGAGATATTTTTAACATTAATTCCAATGCAAGTTTTGGGGGACCTTTAGATTAGTTCGAATTAACCGAAAGTTCGAATTAACCGAGTTCGAATTAACGAGCGTCCACTGTATATAATTATTATTATTCATATATATCCTAAAATCATATATTTATAATATTGTGCTATTCATTTCACGTGAAAAATATGAAAAACAACATGATGGTTTTGTGTTAATATATCCCATTCAAATTCCTTTCTTCTCTGTTTGCAGGTTCTGTTGCAGTTTTTTAGATGCGAAACTGAAATGTTTGTGTTGTCCAAAAATTCAGAAAGTCAACGTATTGCTGGCCGATACAGTTTTCTAATCGTGTAAATGAACGTCATCATGTCAGAAGAGCAAATATCGTGTATTTCCAGCGTAAATAGACTTTAAAATGAATACCATTCCTACGAGCAGAACCACAGTAAAGCCAAAAATGAATGCACACCATGTGAGACGTCTATAATTCGTCAAAAAATAAAAAGTTCCAGTGCTCCGATTCCCCATTGCACCGAAGAAAATATTTCGAATGTAATTTATGTGAAGGAACATTTTCACAGTTGGCTGCCTTAAATATGCATCATTCGGGCCACGTTATAGATAATCCTCATCTTTCCACCCACACAGGAGAGAAACCTATCGCCTGCACTGCATGTGAGATGAGATTTAATGAACAGGATAGTTTAGATAAACATCTCCGCATTCACACAGGAGAGAAACCTTTCCCCTGCACTGTATGTGAGAAAAGATTTTCTCAGCAGGGTCATTTAACAGCACATCTTCGCACCCACACAGGAGAGAAACCTTTCGCGTGCACTGCATGTGAGATGAGATTTTCTGAACAGAGTAGTTTAAAAAAACATCTGCGCACCCAAACAGGAGAGAAACCTTTCCCCTGCACTGCATGTGAGATGAGATTTTCTGATCAGAGTAGTTTAAAAAAACATGTCCGCACCCACACAGGGGAGAAACCGTTCGCCTGCACTGCATGTGAGATGAGATTTTCTCAGCAGGGTCATTTAACAGCACATCTTCGCACCCATACAGGAGAGAAACCTTTCGCTTGTACTGTATGTGAAATGAGATTTTCTGATCAGAGCAATTTAAAAAGACATCTGCGCACCCACACAGGAGAGAAACCTTTCGCCTGCACTGCATGTGAGCTGAGATTTTCAGAACTGCGTAGTTTAAAAAGACATCTGCGCACCCACACAGGAGAGAAACCTCTCGCATGCACTGTATGTGAGGTGAGATTTTCTGAACAGCATGACTTAAAAAAGCATTTCCGCACCCACACAGGAGAGAAACCTTTCGCCTGCACTGCATGTGAGATGAGATTTTCTCAACAGAGTAGTTTAAAAGGACATCTGCGCACCCACACAGGAGAGAAACCTTTTGCCTGCACTGTATGTGAGAAAAGATTTTCTCATCAGGGTCCTTTAAAAGCACATCTGCGCACCCACACAGGAGAGCAACCTTTCGTCTGCCCTGCATGTAGGAAAACATTTTCTGTACAGAGTACTTTAAAAACACATCTCCGCACCCACACAGGAGAGAAACCTTTCGCCTGCACTGTATGTGGGAAAACATTTTCTGTACAGAGTACTTTAAAATCACATCTCCGCACCCACACAGGAGAAAAACCTTTCGCCTGTCCTGCATGTGGGAAAACATTTCCTGTACAGAGTACTTTAAAAACACATCTCCGCACCCACACAGGAGAAAAACCTTTCGCCTGCACCGTATGTGAGAAAAGATTTTCTCAACAGAGCAATTTAAGAACACATCTCCGTATCCACACAGGAGAGAAATCTATCTCAGCAGTGTCATTTAACAGCACATCTTAGCACCCACACTCGAGATAAACCTTTCGCTTGCACTGTATGTGAGTAGAGGTTTTCTGTAGAGGTTGCTTTTTAAAAACCATCTACGCATCCACACAGTCGAGAAACCTTTCGCATGCAGTGTATGTGAAATGATATTTTCTGATCAGGATAGTTTAAAAAGACATCTGCGCATCCACGCAGAAGAGAAACCTTTCGCCTGCACTCTATACGGGAAAACATTTTCTCAACAGGGTAATTTAGATAAACATCTCCGCATGCACACAGGAAAGAAACCTTCCACCTGCACTGCATGTGAGAAAAGATTTTATCAGCAGAGTCATTTAGTAGCACATCTTCGCTCCCACACAGGAGAGAAAGTTTTCGCCTGCACTGTATACGAGAAAAGATTTTCTCAGCAGGGTCATTGAGAAACACATCTCCGTACCCACACAGGAGAGAAGCCTTTCGCCTGCACTAAATGTGAGGACTCATTTTCTCTACAGGGTTATTTAAAAGCACATATCCGCACCTACACGGGAGAAAAACCTTTCGCATGCACTGTATGTGAGAAAAGATTTTGATCGCAGGGCAATTTGAAAACGCATCTCCTCATCCACGGAGGGAAGTGTTGGTAATTTTAAAAGAAAAACCCTTTCATTTGCAGGGTATGAGAGATATGCTTATGGCTTGGGAACACATGAAAAACGCATTTCCCTACCCATTCAGGGAGGTAACCAACTCTATCGTTTGAAACAGGATCGTTTGCCGCAAAGCAATGTTTTTGTCCCATCGTTGGGAAAATGGAATTCAAACTCTGGTTTGATGGCCTTAGAGGAGATATCGCACATAATTTTGTTTTGGAATTAAGTTAGTGTTTTATGACATTATTAAGATTTTTTAAATATGTTAAAGTGATATCGGTCATGACCTCCGATAACTGAGGGATACTTGACCCACCAAAGTGATTGAAGTAAAAAAACTGTCATTATACCTGTTTATATTGCAGGGAAAGGTGTCATGAAATGTCACTTTTTCAATACTTCTGGTTGGCCTAATATTTAATTATAATTTTTAAGATTTTACTGTTTTTTCTGCTTTTCTTGTGTACTGTAAATGAGGAAATAAATGTGAATAATGATATATAAATAAATATTTTATGGCTTCATATCGAGAATGGATTAATCTTCGCTTTTGTCTATCTTATAATTACTTTAAATTAATTTATTTTTCATTATTTTATTCGAAGGGTTTTATACCCTTTTATATTAGATATCGTCTCAAATTTTTATGGATGAAATATATAGTTTTAATTTTGAACTCAGCTCTTGAAAAATGTTTAAAATTTATAAATTACACCAAGTCTCGTGTATCGAATAATGAACTTTTTACCGAGTCTTGCAATATATTTGGACAGGACCTGGGATCATCTGCTAATGTCACGTTCGCCTAAGTGATAGTGGACACTTCACCGAAGATTTATGTGTTGCAGTTTCCAGAAGTCGCAACCAGGAAGTGGAGGTGGGGAAAAAGAGTCATTGTTTGTCAGCGGATAAAAGTGAACTCTGACCTGAATGGTCAGACATGCTCTTGGGTCAAGCTAAATAGGACAATGTTTAGCTAAAGCGTTTACGGAGAAACTGTTGTGGATTTTAACACAGAAAGGGATGCATTTTACGACTGTATTCCATCCCAACGTCTTATCAGTCTTTCTTTTCGAAAAATAAAGAACTTCCTGCCTTTTGAGTGTTTAAGTGAATTTTTTGGAAAAATGAAATAAAAGCGAAGATTGTAAGCTGATTTTTAACACCGGTGGATTGATTCTTTAAAGCAAAAATTTTTACACGGAAATAATACTTTTGCTTCTTTTTTTTCAATATTGATACTTATAAACGGTCGATTCTCATAACCTCTGATCGCTATAAGCGGTGGCTACTGTATATATAGGAGAAGGTACTAATATAGGCTAGGGCCTAAAAACGGTCTATGTGTTGAAATATATACAAGAAGGTTCTGTCATTTGGCAGGGAGTACGTCATGTAACGTTCTCATCAAATGAGCACACGAGAAACAATATTTACATCCTTTATGTCCAATAGTTATACATATTATTCTAAGACTACTTTCCAGTCTTAAACCGACAGATTAACTCTCAACAGTTATCACACGGGGCAGCTTTCTCTGCCCACACTAGAATCGCCGAAACCGAATAGCGTCCAACCTCTCATTTCAAAAACAATCTGAAAGAGGGGGTGAAATAGAACCTCAATGGACAAGTTTTTACACTTGCAGAGGAAAGTGTGAAAAGCGTGGCGAAAAGTGCAAAAATCAGCGAATAAAATTCAATTATTCAGTTTATCCTTTCTGCTCCACCTCCGTCAGCAACTTCGAGTCGTCTGATCTCCACAGTAAATGTCGTACATTACACTTCAAAAACCAGTTTACTGCGGTACAGTTTATTGCATTGTATTTTTATACAATATATGTTACTTATAAATACATTTTTCTTATTTAGAAACGTAACAAAAAATTGTGGGTTTTTTTTTTGGGGGGGGGACGGATTAATGGCATTTCAGTTCGTTTCAATGGGGAAAATTGATCTGACATACGAGTCATTCGGGTTACGAGCTCCGTTACGGAACGAATCAAACCCGTAGTCAAGGCACCACTGTATTTTGTCACGTCTCGGAACAGTTTCTTAACCTTTTCTTTACGGGGTGGGATAACATGAATCCCAAGAACACGGGCCGAAGACCCCATGAATATACACTGGTTATCAAAACTAAGGAAAAGTCACAAAAATAGCGATTACTCAAAAAGTTACGTGTAGAATTTAATGAAACTTATACACATTATACAACACATAGGTAGGTATAAAATAGCATAAAAAGAAACCGCCAGACAATTATGGTGTTATAGAAACTACCATATGTATACAATGAAAAAATCGGATGTGTCAGTTTGGTATAGGAAAAGTACCGTTCATATGGTGTATGATCTCCCCGAGAAGCAATACAGCACATACAGCGATGTGTGATGCTGTCAATTATGCGGTCTATGAGTTCGGTAGGAAGTGACAGCCATTGCTCTTGCAAAGCAGTTGAAAACGTGGCTAGGGTCCTAGGAGGAGGATTGAGAGCAGCTATACGTCGTCCTAAAGCGTTCCAAACATGTTCGATAGGATTCGGGTCCGGTGATCGAGCTGGTCATTCCATGCACTGAATTGTTTCCTGCTCAACATAAGCATCCACGACGTGAGTCCTGTGCGGTCTCGCGTTATCGTTCTGTAGCACGAAAGTATCTATTGCCCCGGCATAGAGGCGCACATAAGCATCAAGGATGTTATCTCTACAGGTCTGAGCATTCACATTTCCACTGGGAAAGACAGGGATGTATGTGAGTCCACCCAAACACAGACACTGACTGATCCGTATGCATCTCTTTCACGGATGTCCCATGGATGAAAACGAATTCCAGGTTCTCTCCAAATCAAAATGCGCCTACTATCGCTTTGGAGGCTAAACCTGGACTCATCGATAAAGAGAACAGCCCTCCATTGATCACGCGTCCAGTGGACATGTTGAAGTGCCAACTGCAAACGTTCCCGACTATGGCGTACTTCTGAAGTCACTCAGACTCCCTCAACACGATTTGCCAAGAACTCAGCCAACTTTGTCTTCCTGAAGTCACTGAGACTTCTACAGCACGGGAGCTCAATATCGCTTCCCTGCGGCCCGTAGCTACCAGCTAGGCCCAATCTCCGGGTCTCTTTCCCCGCTTCGTCCTTTAACACTAGCGCACGAGATCCTCTGCCCTGCGTCGCCTCCAAAGCTTATCTCCCCTCAAACACTTTCTCCCAGTTCATCTCTAGGAATCCTGGAAGCGCTGTCGTTGCATAACGTACGCGGCGGCATATAGCTTATAGCCGGAGCCGTGGGATAATCAAATCCCCATATATATATATATATATTTCCAATGCGGAGGCAATTGTCGCCAAACATTCGCCTATACTACGCCGCAATTTTACTGCCCATTTTATTGTGGGGACACCATATAAGCAGACAGCATTACCCCCTATGAAGGGACGACACGAACGGAGGCATTTTTCGTCGCGCGACGCCAGAATTCGATCCAAGCACCCTCAGCACCGAAAACCAGCGCGCTGTACCATTGGGCCGCCACAAGCCCCATATATATATATATATATACAGTGCTAGATTTCTAGAAATAGAGGTGCCGGAACGGTAACCTTCCGGGAGAATACCAACAGAGCAATTTATGATTAAAGAAATGTTTTTAACTATCGTAATTTTTTTCCTAAAGAGAGGTACAGGAACGCCGCTCCGGCGCTTTCCGCCTCAAATCTAGCCTTGTATATATATATATATATATATACATTGAAGTGCCACTGAATTAGGGATAGCAAAGCCTATGCAAATTGTGTATCGCTGCGCATCATGTATACGCCAGTGAGGGCACTGTGGTAACTGCATATATAGCGCGTACTGTGGTTGTTCTGAATTAGTTGTTGGAATTGCCAGTATGGGTAAACTGCCTGATTTAAACGCCTTCGATCGCGGACAAATCGTAGGTGCGCGACGCATGGGCCATTCAATTTCCGAAATCGTCAGACAGTTAGGGTTTTCAAGGTCGACAGTGTCAAGAGTATACCAAGAATACATGGATGGTGGAAAAAAACTAGCGATCGGGCAAACTGCAAAGGACAATTAGCCTTGACAGTGCGTGGTGAGAGACGGCTCAGGCGTATTGTGCGTAGCCAGCGAAGCCAAACATTAGCTCAAATTACCACCCAGTTTAATGACGGTGGCAGTCGTACAGTCAGTAAACGGACTGTGCAACGCTCGCTTCACCGTATGGGTTTCGGGAGCCGTTGACCTACGAGAGTACCATTGCTCTATACTCGCCGTCGGGCTGCACGTCTTGCCTGGGCAAGAGAGCACAGAGACTGGAGTGTAGAGGACTGGAAACGAGTAGCATGGAGTGATGAGTCTCGATTCCGACTACTTAACGCCAACGGGAGGCTGAGAATATGGCGTCAGGCTCATGAAGCCATGGATCCTGCATGCCTGGCTGGAACTGTACAAGGGCATGGTGGCTCAATCATGGTCTGGGGTGTTTTTTCGTGGCACAGTTTGGGATCTTTGGTGCGTGTACCAACCTCCCTCAATGCAATTCGGTACGTAGTTGCTGGTTGGTCACCTCCATACGTTTATGCTGTTCTGTTATCCGCACGGTAATGGAGTTTTCCAGCAAGACAAATGTACCTCTCACAAGTCCCGGTTGGCTACTGGCTGGTTGGATGAGCATTCCACTGACTTCTCTGTCATGATTCTGTCGGCAGCGATTAGCCTGGATTCGAGAGCATGTAATGTGGACATCCTCAGAGTGGGCTTGTGTGATGTTTTCCGATGAGTCCAGGTTTAGCTTGCAGTCTGATACACGTCGGACTTTCATATGGAGAACGCCATGTACCCGTTACCACCAAGACAACATCATTGAACGACACCGTTACGGTGGTTCAGGATTGCTCGTTTGGGGTGGAATTATATTGGGCTCCAGAACAGATCTGCATGTTCAAATAGGAACCATGAAAGGCCACATTTATTGGGACATCATTCTGAAACATCATGTACGTTTGTTTAGGGGTGCCATGGGCGCAGAATTTGTGTTTATGGGTGACAACGCCCGTCCTCACCGCACAAACATCGTAAACGAAAGCCTTCAATCTGAGGATATCACCCGTATGGAATGCCCAGCATTCTCACCTGACTTGAATCCAGTAGAGCATGTGTGGGACAGGGTTGGCCGAAGAGTTGCAGCCCATCAACCATCTCCTACATGTGTACCGGAATTTGGGAGACCATTGCTTGCTGACTAGAGTAATCGCCCCCAAGATCAGCTCGATAATTTGATACTCAGCATGCCTAGGCATTGTACGGACTGTATTTCATCAATGAGACAAAATTATTGAGACATTTAATGTATTAACCATCATACCAACCATGTAATATTAAGTTTTTGTAACGGAGATATTTTTACAATTGCTCCAGGGAGCAAAAATCGTAGTTTTTATTAATGGTATCATACACACACCTTCCTTTTTGTTCTTTATCTTTTGTTTAATAAATGGGCTTTATGAATAAGTCACGTTTGTTTTGTTTTTGAACCTTTATTTACATTATCCTTAATTTATGGACATGAGTATTATACATGAAACGATAACCTTTTATAACCATTAAATGAATCTCCTATTCAAAATTCATAATATTATCGCAATATAATAAAGCCCCTCAACCTGAATTTGACCTGGGAATAACCAAAATAACCTATTAGTTTTTCCACTAAAGCCACGCGCAGATAGAATTATATAACGAAGAATGTTCCACAGACATCCAGCGACGCGCACCCCATATGGCGCATTAGGTCAGGTGTCGTGAACTGCCCAATCAGAATATTCTTACTCGCACTCGGGTGAGAAATTTACTTTCTTTTCGCATTCTGTGTCCAGTCTTGGTCCTCTAAACATTCAGAAAATTGCGCTGCAATGCTACCCGTGAATCCGTATTTTTCCGGCCAAAATTTGTCTGATGTGTGTTCAGCCTGTGATATGGGAATCGTGTTAAATAGAAAGAGTTTATAACCAGCTAACTGCAGGATAATGTTTTCTCGCCACTTCCTTTCATGCGTCGGATTTCAATTCCTCTGCCGCCAACTAGCCGACCAAGTCCATTTGCTGCAAACGCCGACGACTACAAATGTGTTTTCGAGTTCACCGTCCTTTAATCTTACACACACACACACACATATGCATATATATATATATATATATATATATATATATATATATATATATATATATATATATATATATATATATATATATATATATATATATATATATACCGGGTGTGCAAAAAGTCCGTAGAACCTTGAAAAATTCATAATAACCAGAAAAATAACCAAAACGTTCGCAGGGTTAGCATCGCTAGGTTACGGGAATTTTTTTAAGAGAGGAAAAAAAATAACTCAAAAACAGCCGACAGGAGGCGTGTAAGTTTTGCTGCTTATTAGATTACAGAACGTGCAGAGATATAATCTTCTTCAGTTTAAAAGATATTAATTTTTTTCCTCTCTGGTGCCTAACATGGCCTCTGTGACGTTCACTTCGGTAGCGTACACAGCAGTATATTTATTTTCACCAGTGGCAACGGTATCGCTTACGCTTATTGTTTATTTTTCCATTTGCTTTGAAGC
>OU015499.1:166853829-166941329 GCA_907164885.2 Dolomedes plantarius
ATTTTAATAGCCAGCAGTGTATATAACCCAGCAGGATAATTTTACAATAACATGATGTTCTCAATTGATTATTACAGTAGCCTGAAATTTGTTGTTCATGAGTTGATTTTTTCTTTTATTCTAAGAGTCATTCCATTTATACCAGCAATTCTCAACCTGTGGGTCGTGAGCCCTAGGAGAGTCGCCATGGTTTTATTCCATTAAAATAATTTTTTAAGGAATTTCACTGAAAAATTTGCCAGTATTGTTTTTATCATGAAACTGCAGGTGTGTTGTTGTTGTAAGGCAGTGATGTAAAGATAGAGTGTGATAAGAGTTTTTCTATATTTGAACTGTTATTTTTGAAAGTGGTATAAGTCCATTTTTTCATGTATCGAGATATTTAAGAGTTTGCATTTGAATTGATTAAAAAATATTGTCAAACGTTAATCAATTCAAGTGATGTTTTTAACCCAATACGCCTTTTAAATTTTATTATGAAATAATAATTATTAAAATTATTTTACAAAAATAAACGTTTTTTTTTAGCTCCAAATGGACTTATACCACTTTCAAAAATAACGTATTATAAGAAATAAAAACAAAAGGAAATTTAAGTCCATATTTTTATAGACTTTAGCTTCACTGAAGGCTGTTTCACAAAAGGCTGTTTCTTTCAACCCCTTGGTGAAATCAGTGGTCTGGAGACATTCCGTCTGGCATATTCACTTCCGAAGAGGAGTCCGTTAGTCTTTGATTGTCAGCGCTGACTGCTAGCCACTCCCTTTTGACGAGTCATGTCGTTAGCACCTAAATAAAAAAAAATGCCGACTGAAAAGGCAAAGATCGTTAGTAGTTACATTTGGGCTGACTTCAAAAAGCAACGACCCTTCCTAAGTTGTACCGACCCGCACAATAGTCTTTTCAGTTCTACGAAATGCCGGGATACTGGAGAAATACTGGAATACGTCAGAAATACTTGACTACCTCATACCATCACTAAACTGAATTACAGCATCAAATGCACCACATTTTAAAGTTTTAAGGCGTACATAAACTTCTTTAAGCACAAAACATTCATTTCAGTTCCTTGTTTCGCAATGTAGGCAGTTTTTGAGAAGTTTATTAGAACATGGTTCTAAATAGTTGGCTTTACTATATTTAGCACCGGACTGTCTTTTCCCGCCTCCCCTCATAGGAGTAGCGTGCTTCTAACTTTTAATGGGGGAGGGGGGCACGAATGGAATTCAGTTAGGACCCACCTCAGCGTAATGACTACCAGACGACCCTTAAAATATGAAATATTATGACTTTTTCAAAATTGAATAACAATAGAATTGATGTTTGAGTAGTATTCAAAAGTTATACAATGAGAAAAATAAATTTAATATAAATAAAATGAGAAAAAAGTTTAGCATCGAATTTTTGTTATGGATCATATCATTGTTAAAAACTATGTTAAGGCTAAACACATAATCGGAATGTTCAGTTTCCCAGTTTGAAAAGGCGGAAAAAAACCAACTTTCTTAAAAGTTTTCTACAATTTTCTGATTTTAACTGAACTTGTATTAAAATTTTAATTTAGTTCAAGTTAAGTTAGGAGGGCACGTCCCCCCCCCCCCCCCAACGCTACGCCTATGCCTCCCCTCATCTATGAGTCACAGGCCATCCTCCCCTCCACTAGGTATTATACCTGCATGTCTTTCGACAATGAAACATTCTCCGCAAATCACATCAACGCAATTAGCGCTCTTCTGTTATTGAAATACACTTCTTACTTTTACGTAAAACAAGGTCTGCAAGGTTTGACATTTACGCTGTACCAGATATAGTATTAAATATCTCATTGACGACTTTTACACAAACTTTTTCACAAATTTTACGGCTAGGTCCTTTTCTTTCAAATGAATCTTCCCATCTCTTTGTAAATACTATACCGCCTGTTTTTATTTAAGTGCCTCAACATTAATTGACGAAGTTTCATTTCTTAAAGAAAAGTACAGATACGGAATTTTTATTATATAAAAGTCGCACCTCTTTTCAAATAAGTCATTTAAACTTGAAATGGGATCATTCCGTGCCTTTTTGAATTCCGCTGCCGAACCCAACAGAAATCTGGGGCATTCTCTACGGCGTGGATGTTTCCAACAAATATGTGAACAAAGCAAGCGAAATATTATGCTTTGGGTTCATCCTATTCGGGTTGACTGAATTTTTATTTGAGCCCCCTGTTTTTATTATATAAAAGTCACACCTCTTTTGGCAAATAAGTCATTTAAACTTGAAATGGGATCATTCCGTGCCTTTTTGAATTCCGCTGCCGAACCCAACAGAAATCTGGGGCATTCTCTACGGCGTGGATGTTTCCAACAAATATGTGAACAAAGCAAGCGAAATATTATGCTTTGGGTTCATCCTATTCGGGTTGACTGAATTTTTATTTGAGCCCCCTGTTTTTATTATATAAAAGTCGCACCTCTTTTGGCAAATAAGTCATTTAAACTTGAAATGGGATCATTCCGTGCCTTTTTGAATTCCGCTGCCGAACCCAACAGAAATCTGGGGCATTCTCTACGGCGTGGATGTTTCCAGCAAATATGTGAACAAAGCAAGCGAAATATTATGCTTTGGGTTCATCCTATTCGGGTTGACTGAATTTTTATTTGAGCCCCCTGTTTTTATTATATAAAAGTCGCACCTCTTTTGGCAAATAAGTCATTTAAACTTGAAATGGGATCATTCCGTGCCTTTTTGAATTCCGCTGCCGAACCCAACAGAAATCTGGGGCATTCTCTACGGCGTGGATGTTTCCAACAAATATGTGAACAAAGCAAGCGAAATATTATGCTTTGGGTTCATCCTATTCGGGTTGACTGAATTTTTATTTGAGCCCCCTGTTTTTATTATATAAAAGTCGCACCTCTTTTGGCAAATAAGTGATTTAAACTTGAAATGGGATCATTCCGTGCCTTTTTGAATTCCGCTGCCGAACCCAACAGAAATCTGGGGCATTCTCTACGGCGTGGATGTTTCCAACAAATATGTGAACAAAGCAAGCGAAATATTATGCTTTGGGTTCATCCTATTCGGGTTGACTGAATTTTTATTTGAGCCCCCTGTTTTTATTATATAAAAGTCGCACCTCTTTTGGCAAATAAGTCATTTAAACTTGAAATGGGATCATTCCGTGCCTTTTTGAATTCCGCTGCCGAACCCAACAGAAATCTGGGGCATTCTCTACGGCGTGGATGTTTCCAACAAATATGTGAACAAAGCAAGCGAAATATTATGCTTTGGGTTCATCCTATTCGGGTTGACTGAATTTTTATTTGAGCCCCCTGTTTTTATTATATAAAAGTCGCACCTCTTTTGGCAAATAAGTGATTTAAACTTGAAATGGGATCATTCCGTGCCTTTTTGAATTCCGCTGCCGAACCCAACAGAAATCTGGGGCATTCTCTACGGCGTGGATGTTTCCAACAAATATGTGAACAAAGCAAGCGAAATATTATGCTTTGGGTTCATCCTATTCGGGTTGACTGAATTTTTATTTGAGCCCCCTGTTTTTATTATATAAAAGTCGCACCTCTTTTGGCAAATAAGTCATTTAAACTTGAAATGGGATCATTCCGTGCCTTTTTGAATTCCGCTGCCGAACCCAACAGAAATCTGGGGCATTCTCTACGGCGTGGATGTTTCCAACAAATATGTGAACAAAGCAAGCGAAATATTATGCTTTGGGTTCATCCTATTCGGGTTGACTGAATTTTTATTTGAGCCCCCTGTTTTTATTATATAAAAGTCGCACCTCTTTTGGCAAATAAGTCATTTAAACTTGAAATGGGATCATTCCGTGCCTTTTTGAATTCCGCTGCCGAACCCAACAGAAATCTGGGGCATTCTCTACGGCGTGGATGTTTCCAACAAATATGTGAACAAAGCAAGCGAAATATTATGCTTTGGGTTCATCCTATTCGGGTTGACTGAATTTTTATTTGAGCCCCCTGTTTTTATTATATAAAAGTCGCACCTCTTTTGGCAAATAAGTCATTTAAACTTGAAATGGGATCATTCCGTGCCTTTTTGAATTCCGCTGCCGAACCCAACAGAAATCTGGGGCATTCTCTACGGCGTGGATGTTTCCAACAAATATGTGAACAAAGCAAGCGAAATATTATGCTTTGGGTTCATCCTATTCGGGTTGACTGAATTTTTATTTGAGCCCCCTGTTTTTATTATATAAAAGTCGCACCTCTTTTGGCAAATAAGTCATTTAAACTTGAAATGGGATCATTCCGTGCCTTTTTGAATTCCGCTGCCGAACCCAACAGAAATCTGGGGCATTCTCTACGGCGTGGATGTTTCCAACAAATATGTGAACAAAGCAAGCGAAATATTATGCTTTGGGTTCATCCTATTCGGGTTGACTGAATTTTTATTTGAGCCCCCTGTTTTTATTATATAAAAGTCGCACCTCTTTTGGCAAATAAGTCATTTAAACTTGAAATGGGATCATTCCGTGCCTTTTTGAATTCCGCTGCCGAACCCAACAGAAATCTGGGGCATTCTCTACGGCGTGGATGTTTCCAACAAATATGTGAACAAAGCAAGCGAAATATTATGCTTTGGGTTCATCCTATTCGGGTTGACTGAATTTTTATTTGAGCCCCCTGTTTTTATTATATAAAAGTCGCACCTCTTTTGGCAAATAAGTCATTTAAACTTGAAATGGGATCATTCCGTGCCTTTTTGAATTCCGCTGCCGAACCCAACAGAAATCTGGGGCATTCTCTACGGCGTGGATGTTTCCAACAAATATGTGAACAAAGCAAGCGAAATATTATGCTTTGGGTTCATCCTATTCGGGTTGACTGAATTTTTATTTGAGCCCCCTGTTTTTATTATATAAAAGTCGCACCTCTTTTGGCAAATAAGTGATTTAAACTTGAAATGGGATCATTCCGTGCCTTTTTGAATTCCGCTGCCGAACCCAACAGAAATCTGGGGCATTCTCTACGGCGTGGATGTTTCCAACAAATATGTGAACAAAGCAAGCGAAATATTATGCTTTGGGTTCATCCTATTCGGGTTGACTGAATTTTTATTTGAGCCCCCTGTTTTTATTATATAAAAGTCGCACCTCTTTTGGCAAATAAGTCATTTAAACTTGAAATGGGATCATTCCGTGCCTTTTTGAATTCCGCTGCCGAACCCAACAGAAATCTGGGGCATTCTCTACGGCGTGGATGTTTCCAACAAATATGTGAACAAAGCAAGCGAAATATTATGCTTTGGGTTCATCCTATTCGGGTTGACTGAATTTTTATTTGAGCCCCCTGTTTTTATTATATAAAAGTCGCACCTCTTTTGGCAAATAAGTCATTTAAACTTGAAATGGGATCATTCCGTGCCTTTTTGAATTCCGCTGCCGAACCCAACAGAAATCTGGGGCATTCTCTACGGCGTGGATGTTTCCAGCAAATATGTGAACAAAGCAAGCGAAATATTATGCTTTGGGTTCATCCTATTCGGGTTGACTGAATTTTTATTTGAGCCCCCTGTTTTTATTATATAAAAGTCGCACCTCTTTTGGCAAATAAGTCATTTAAACTTGAAATGGGATCATTCCGTGCCTTTTTGAATTCCGCTGCCGAACCCAACAGAAATCTGGGGCATTCTCTACGGCGTGGATGTTTCCAACAAATATGTGAACAAAGCAAGCGAAATATTATGCTTTGGGTTCATCCTATTCGGGTTGACTGAATTTTTATTTGAGCCCCCTGTTTTTATTATATAAAAGTCGCACCTCTTTTGGCAAATAAGTCATTTAAACTTGAAATGGGATCATTCCGTGCCTTTTTGAATTCCGCTGCCGAACCCAACAGAAATCTGGGGCATTCTCTACGGCGTGGATGTTTCCAGCAAATATGTGAACAAAGCAAGCGAAATATTATGCTTTGGGTTCATCCTATTCGGGTTGACTGAATTTTTATTTGAGCCCCCTGTTTTTATTATATAAAAGTCGCACCTCTTTTGGCAAATAAGTCATTTAAACTTGAAATGGGATCATTCCGTGCCTTTTTGAATTCCGCTGCCGAACCCAACAGAAATCTGGGGCATTCTCTACGGCGTGGATGTTTCCAACAAATATGTGAACAAAGCAAGCGAAATATTATGCTTTGGGTTCATCCTATTCGGGTTGACTGAATTTTTATTTGAGCCCCCTGTTTTTATTATATAAAAGTCGCACCTCTTTTGGCAAATAAGTCATTTAAACTTGAAATGGGATCATTCCGTGCCTTTTTGAATTCCGCTGCCGAACCCAACAGAAATCTGGGGCATTCTCTACGGCGTGGATGTTTCCAACAAATATGTGAACAAAGCAAGCGAAATATTATGCTTTGGGTTCATCCTATTCGGGTTGACTGAATTTTTATTTGAGCCCCCTGTTTTTATTATATAAAAGTCGCACCTCTTTTGGCAAATAAGTCATTTAAACTTGAAATGGGATCATTCCGTGCCTTTTTGAATTCCGCTGCCGAACCCAACAGAAATCTGGGGCATTCTCTACGGCGTGGATGTTTCCAACAAATATGTGAACAAAGCAAGCGAAATATTATGCTTTGGGTTCATCCTATTCGGGTTGACTGAATTTTTATTTGAGCCCCCTGTTTTTATTATATAAAAGTCGCACCTCTTTTGGCAAATAAGTCATTTAAACTTGAAATGGGATCATTCCGTGCCTTTTTGAATTCCGCTGCCGAACCCAACAGAAATCTGGGGCATTCTCTACGACGTGGATGTTTCCAGCAAATATGTGAACAAAGCAAGCGAAATATTATGCTTTGGGTTCATCCTATTCGGGTTGACTGAATTTTTATTTGAGCCCCCTGTTTTTATTATATAAAAGTCGCACCTCTTTTGGCAAATAAGTCATTTAAACTTGAAATGGGATCATTCCGTGCCTTTTTGAATTCCGCTGCCGAACCCAACAGAAATCTGGGGCATTCTCTACGGCGTGGATGTTTCCAGCAAATATGTGAACAAAGCAAGCGAAATATTATGCTTTGGGTTCATCCTATTCGGGTTGACTGAATTTTTATTTGAGCCCCCTGTTTTTATTATATAAAAGTCGCACCTCTTTTGGCAAATAAGTCATTTAAACTTGAAATGGGATCATTCCGTGCCTTTTTGAATTCCGCTGCCGAACCCAACAGAAATCTGGGGCATTCTCTACGGCGTGGATGTTTCCAACAAATATGTGAACAAAGCAAGCGAAATATTATGCTTTGGGTTCATCCTATTCGGGTTGACTGAATTTTTATTTGAGCCCCCTGTTTTTATTATATAAAAGTCGCACCTCTTTTGGCAAATAAGTGATTTAAACTTGAAATGGGATCATTCCGTGCCTTTTTGAATTCCGCTGCCGAACCCAACAGAAATCTGGGGCATTCTCTACGGCGTGGATGTTTCCAACAAATATGTGAACAAAGCAAGCGAAATATTATGCTTTGGGTTCATCCTATTCGGGTTGACTGAATTTTTATTTGAGCCCCCTGTTTTTATTATATAAAAGTCGCACCTCTTTTGGCAAATAAGTCATTTAAACTTGAAATGGGATCATTCCGTGCCTTTTTGAATTCCGCTGCCGAACCCAACAGAAATCTGGGGCATTCTCTACGACGTGGATGTTTCCAGCAAATATGTGAACAAAGCAAGCGAAATATTATGCTTTGGGTTCATCCTATTCGGGTTGACTGAATTTTTATTTGAGCCCCCTGTTTTTATTATATAAAAGTCGCACCTCTTTTGGCAAATAAGTCTTGACCAGTCATTTAAACTTGAAATGGGATCCACACGTGTGGAAAACATTCCGTGCGATGATCTTTTTTGAATTTGTCCTTTCATCTTCCGCTGCCGAACTTGCTACCCTATCAGGCAACAGTAATCTGGGGCCCCTAACATTCTCTACGGCTTGACTACATAAGATCCACCAAGGATGCGGCGTGGATGAACAATTTTCCAGCAAATATGTGAACAAAGCAAGTAGTATTAGTGCGGCGAAATATTAATAGCCTGTCCCTATTTAAAAAGTAAAGCCTCAATTTTGCCAGACGTGTAAATGACGAGTTTATTGTAACTGAAGAAATGACTACCGTTAAATGACACGAGAGTATATGAAGGCGCGATTCTTATTGTTCCTAATGCCTCCCGACCGGAGACCGTATAGGATTCGTGCTGAGGCTCCAGCACAAATTTCACCGAGCCCACTGACCACATAGAAGGATGCCGGCGCGACATATGGTGCCCCAGGCAAAAAAAAGAAAAAAAAAAAAAGAGGGAGAAGACGACACGGGGAACATTTATGCGGCTTTAAAAATGGACCATGTCATGCAAATCGAAACGGTCTTAGATGTGGCGATATCGTATACTTTAAAAGAAATCAGTGGTGGTCTTAAAAAATTTTATAGCCTACTTGATGAAATCAAATTGTTTATGACCCGCGCCAGAACTCGATGGATGCCCATTTAAATGAAACCCGGTGTAAAAACCAGTCAAACCATAAACGCGTTCCAAGCCCAATTAAATGTTAAATTTTTTTTTTCTTGCATTTCGAGCATAATTCTAACGTCAAAAATTTAAAAATTGATTTCAGGAAAAAATAAACAATTGTTTTGCTACTCAGTCAATATAGATATAATGCTAGCAAATTTTTAAATAGAATCTGACATCCAGAGAATTCAATCAAGTCTCTTTGATGTACTCCCTCACTGTCACAAATGTTTGGAAGCATCTGTGAACAACTACTATTTTCAAGCACACAACCAACATAGCGGATGACCCAGAAATTGAAGCTTTAATTTTTTGCAATATCACATTAATTTTATGACTCCTTTAGTTATCATTTTAATTTCAAATAAAATGTATAATGAAAAAAATACGTGTGTTGACTATACATTATGTTTGCTCACCAACTATTTTTAATGTTAGGTATATTTTTGTGTTCAACCAAGGAAGGTTGGACCAAATGCTGGCCCAAAAGTATCCGGCGGGTAAAGTGGATCTGACGATGCGAAAGCTATAATTATGGCATTCATTATACTGGGGTGGCTGTTCACACATTTTTAGACGATGTATATTGTATTCACAAAACTAAATTACATAAAATTCTTGTGTTTTAAATGTTCTATTTGACATCCCTTATTCTGAACTATCTTTCGACACCGCAATTTCCAGGATAATAATGCCTTTTGAAGTGTCAGAATAGGTATTCTATCCCATTCCTCCTGAACAGCTTTCCAGAGTCCTGTAAGGGTTTTGGGACGACGTTTGGATAATGCAGATTTTAAAAAGTCCGAAAGCACAAAAATCCATAGGTCATACATCGGGAGATTTAGTAGGGATATCAGTGAAGAGTATGGCCTTGATACCAGTTTTTTGTTCCATTTCTTTTTGGAAATTTACAGTGGATTTTGATGTGGGACTGTTAGCTTTGTCCTGATGGAGTCTCACAGATATATGGCACTGTGGGTAAAGCGATGGTATTTCATTCAGAAAAATTGGCGATAAAATATGTTCCTGATAGTATTTGGAGTTAATCTTGACATTTTTTTCCACTCTCTATATTTTTAACTTTCCATTATAAGAAAAACCAGCAACAATCATGAATCCCTTAGAAAAACTTTCTTTCGATTGTTTGAACCATGTACTTAAATTTTTTTCTCCCCTTTTATGATAATAAATGGCTCTTTTTTTGTTACAATCATTTAAATACACCCATGATTCATCTATTGTGACAATTGTTTTCCATTTTTCTTTGGATAAGTGTTTCTCATATAGAATTCTGCAGCGTGTCCTGAGTTCATACGGTATGATTTGGAAAAAGACGATGCACATTGCGTTTTTTCGCTTTCTTAAGATTTAAATCAACGTTCATCATTTTGTTTACAGTGGACACCGAGCATTTTAATGATTTTGTCCTTTGACTAGGGGGATTTTCTTTTAACATTAAACAACGTACCTTTGCAATAGTTGAAGATGTCCGTTTTTTCCTTGTATACTTGTTTGGAATTTTTGTCCCACTTGAGGCTCCAATTTGACGTTTTTTTCCTTTCTTGTTGACGATATTACCTATCGACGCTTTAGATATCACAAAACCATGACTCTCACATCGTTTTTTGGATAACGGAGTATGCATATTTCTCTTTGGAAAGAGCATAAATGTAGCCTTCAAACCACTGCTTTGTTAAAAATGCCATTTTGAATAAAAACAAAACTTTCAAGCCGCAGAGGATAATTTTGACTTTTAAAAACATAGTACAATTGCAATTATTTCTTTTGCAGCAAACGATTTTTAATCACCGCTTACCAAAATCGTATAATAAATGTGCAAACAGCCTCTGTGTAGTTTTGCTGTAGGTCAGTGATTCTCAACCTTTTTAAAGCTACCGCGCCCCTATGGGGCATAACATATTTCAACGCCCCCCCTTTGGGAAAATCCTGTAATTTAGAGTATGGGGAAGGGGAGGGGGTTACAGAATTACAAAAGGCAAAAATTTTGAGAGATTTTTCTCAATAGATTTACACACCAAGTTTGTTTGATTTAACTCGATAATTTTGCCCTAGAAGGCAATTGCATTCCTTTTATTAAAATTAAAGTGAGTAATGCAAAAAAAGTTTAAATGCTCTTTTATGTTTAAAAATTATTTATTCTTAATTAGATAATTAAGAAAGAACAGCAAAAAAATTGCACTAAAAGAGTAATAGCAATAAAGGAATCAAGTAAGTCATTGGGATGGTTGTGCTTGATGGTTCAAAGCCAGTTTCTGAACGTTCGCTTCGATATTTTTAGAGAGATGAAGGCGCAAGTCCCCTCTTTCCACGATTTAGAGTCGACCTCTCTTTTTTGTAATTAGATCAGTCACGGCACTGAATCCTCGCTCGACAAGGTAGGAGGAAGGGAAGGCAATAAGAAATTTTTTGATGATAGTCCACAGTCCTGGGTAGAGGCTACTGATGTTACTTTGAAGCCAAAATTCTGTAAGACGATCACCATCCTGGAAGTAGGCTTTCAAAGTTTCATTAGTTGAAAGTTCGACCAATTCCTCTTGAATCTGAATCTCTGCTGTCTCAATATTCATAAAAGGGTTCATGACCCATTGAGAGACTTCCAGGTACAAAATATCATCAAAACGCTCAGAAAAGTCCTTGTACAAAGACTCAAGTTGTTGACAGTAAACTTGTGTTTCATCGAATGGGATTTCACTGCTCTTATGCAGATCCGACAAGATTGGAAACAGGCTGAACTCGTTGTGACTAAAATTCTGCTTCCACAAAGTGAGTTTTTTTAGGAAGGCAGGAACAGATTTTGTTGTGATAAAATTGAGCTCTTCGCCTTGAAGCTGCAAATTAATTCCATTGAATTTTGTGAATAAATCGGTCATGTAAGCAACATCAATCTTAAATTGTACCAATCTATCTCACAGAGCTACACCTTTCTCTTCGAGGAACTCAAGTACAGAGTCGAAAAGATTCTAGATCCTATTGAGGCAGGTGCCTTTTGAGAGCCAGCGAACCTCGTTGTGTAGAAGCAAGCGATTGAATTCTTCATCGTTGTCCTTACACAGCTGCCCGAATAATCAATCGTTGAGTGCATTACTGCGAATTGTTCACAGCAGAGATGACATATTGCAATCGGTCGCTGAGGTTTTTTGCAACTAAATGCTGTCTATGAATCACAAAGTGAACAGCTAAAATACCTGGTACATCTTTCTACAAAAGGGCAATGAACCCACGATGACGACCCACCATTGCAGGAGCTCCATCGGTGGCAACAGACATAATGTTCGCAAGAGGAATATTTTTCTCTTTAAAATAATCTTTGACAGTATTAAAAATAGATTCACCTTTAGTATCTGAAATCAAGCTTCTTGCAAAAATCATCTCTTGAATAATTTTTTCTTTCTTCACAAACCGGACATACACTAACAGTCAAGTGTCATTAGTACTTGGCAAGGTTAATTCATCAACCTGAAGAGAAAATTCGGTGGATATCAAAAGTTTTCATAAGGAAGTTTCAACATCTTCAGCCATCTCATCAATTCGTCGTCGCACTGTATCATTGCTTAATGGGACATTTTTTATAACACTGAATGCGGATGGATGGTGCAAAACTTATTCTAATACTTCCTTGACAGCCGGCAGTATCAACACAAGAAACACGGGTCAAATGAAACATTCATAGTGAAATGAAACTTTCATAGAACGCTCAACGCATGCGGTGGTACAAATGGTGTAAACCGGATAATCGATTTAATAAATTTTTGGGGGAGTTTTAAAATTAAGTTCGAAGGCCAAAACATGCTCATCGCCCCCTTACCGCCCAAAACATACCCATCGCCTCCCTACAACCCAAAACCAGTTCACCGCCCCTCAGCATCCTCCCACTGCCCCCAGGGGGGCGGTACCGCCCCCGTTGAGAACCAATGCTGTAGGTCCTTTATTTTCCAGCTCTCCTAATTTCTGAGTAAATATCTGCATAATACTTTGTACAGCTGTATCTGATTCAAAAAGAGAACAGTCTACGTCACTGGTGGCATCTCGCTCTTCATCTGAAATCTCAATCTTCGAAAGAACGATCTTTGCAATTGCCAAGTGGCACATCATGTGAGCCCTGTCAGCTCTCGAATATGCATGGCCCGTCATCAGTTTCTCAATTGATGCCCGAGCATAGGCAATGCTCAATAAGTCCTGCAACCCACTGCCATCCATGATGTATCCTACTGCTCATTCATTATCATTTTTAATGTAATTTTTTGCTATTTTTGAGTAATTTTGAGCATCACTCAAACTCACGAACTGTTTTATGTCTATTTTCGCATGCTAGGGTGGTAAATAACCTTTCAAATCCTACCTTGAGTTTTGGATTAATTCAAATACAATGGCTTCCATTCTGCCAAAACTGAAGCAGCAAGAAATGGGGTAAAGGTTTGCAGGAGTCATGGGGTAAAGGTTTGCAGTGCAAACATTTGACCCTCATACTAGTAACATTTGAGGCATTGAAAGGCAGAGTGGTGTAAGTCACATTTTCAACTTTTTTCGTTTGGGGTCAAATATGCAATCTCCATGTTCAATTTATGCTGTAATTGTAAATAGTTATTATTTGCAATCACTGGCGCACCCAGGGGGGGGCCCAGGGGGCCCTGGCCCCCCCCAAAGAAGTAGAAATATTGATTTTGCATTATAAATATTTTTATTCGTTCATCTCGGACCCCCATGCATTATAAATATTTTTATCCATTCATCTCGGCCCCCCCCCCCCAAGAAAAAATCCTGGGTGCGCCACTGTTTGCAATATTGTAATAATTGTTATGAATTATAATTTGTTCAATTTATGGTGGAAATTTTTGTAGTTTTGGCGGTTAAACTCTTTTGACTTACACCACTTGACTTAATGACTTACACCACTTTGCCTTTCACAGCCTCATTTGTTTCATGTCCTCTTTTCATTAGGAATCCTTATTCACAACGTCTTTTAGTTCTTGGTTTCAGTTTACGGCAAACATTCATCTTGAAACATGGCGTCTAGCGTGCGGGAATTATATGACAGATTTTGTCGTCGGGAAAAATGCGCGAATTATACGGGAATTTAGCATTTTGACCTACAAATGCGAGAATTTTATTCAACCTTTTCTTTATAATATTTTCAAATAAACAAAAATTACTACAAAATAAACGAGAATAAAATGCTCTAATAGTCGTATGTGCGGCAGAGGGGAAACGTTCCGAAATCCTTTTTCTTTTTTTAATTTATTTTTATTTTTTACTATAGCCAATATATATTGGAGAAAGCTGTTCTACTATTATTGTAAAGTCAAGTTTGTTTCCATTGTTCCAGTCATCCAACTTTCATTTACAACCCTTTTTACCTGGAATTAAAAAATTCAATAGATATAGTTGACTAAGTTTTCAATGCTTAAAGGAAACTTCAAATTTCACTTGGCAATTATTAATAGGCATTCACATTTTTGTAATTTGAAAATAAATTAAGGTTTTTGATAAAACTGTTTGTTTTTAATTATAATTTTTTTTTATAAAATGCTTGAAAATCCATAAATTAAAAATAAAATAAATTAGTACAACACAAAAAATAAAACAGTTCTGAACAAAGACTTATTTTACAAGATAAAATAATTAAATGTTGTTACAAGACATTATAGGCTTGGAAGGTCTGGTCAGGGAAATTAGCTCTCCCTCATTAAATAACGAGTTTCGGATAATTTGCTACCTAGATAGCAAAGGAAAAAGAGAGGGGGGGGGGGGGATTTTACAAGCAAGTACTGCTAGACACCCTGTTTCTTTACCTACGCTAAAATATTTTTTTTCTTTTTCGGAGTTTGAATAATAATAAGATAAGTGATATTTAATAATATTTTATTCACGGAATCAAAAATCAATCAGTAAATAGGATTAATGCATCTAGTCAAGTGTACTAAGTCAATTTATTGCCTACATTAATTTGCTTAATTTTTACGGTTTTAAAAGACTGAGTAAAGCCTAAGATATGATATAACGATAGTGTTAATAGTTGATATTTGAATTGGAAGTTCTTTAGTTTACGAAAAAAATTATTGAGATTAACCCCGTTCAATTTGTGATTTTCTATATGTATAACACCCTTACAAAGATTACAAAATGTGAAATAAAATTATTTAGACAACTCTATTTGTGATATTCTATGACCTTATGTGACTTTCTATACCCTTCGAAAGATTACAAAATGTGAAATAAAATTATTTAGACAACTCTATTCAGGGTTGGCAAGTTTCTTCCAAAGTGAAAAAAACCATAGAAAAATCCGGCTGGAAGAAATAGGTTTCTTCCACTAGTGGAAAAAAATGGAAGAAACTGTTTTTATTTAAGAATTTACTATATAAGTTGCAACTTTGAAGGTACAATAAATGCATTTTTCTTATAGATAACCTTAAGTAAATTCAATTAGACCTATAAAAATTTAATTAATTATATATGCTAAATTAATAATTACATCAGTTTTTTAGCCAAGATCAAATCAGACACCTGAACAAAACAAATTTTATCCAAAATACACAAAATCCATTAAAAGTTATCCATTTCAATTTAACCAGCATAATTTTTTATTATTTAAACTAATATACAATAATTATTGTATTAAAAAATGTCATCAACTTCCTTATTTTCCATACTACAGTGCAACATGGTATAGCAAAACAAAAGTTTTTTAGCAATAGGATGCTGCAATTGGTTTCTCAACTTAGAATGGATGAATGCAAAAGAAGAAAAAATTCTTTCAAGTCCTGCAGAACTTAAGGAGAGTTTAAAGCATTTCGACATACCCATAGAGCTCATTGGGTATGTCACTGCAGTTGCAAATATTTTAAAATTTATTTGGTGTGTCCACCTCATTTCCTGTTATATTGGTAATGCAAACAAACTTCAAAGAAAAATGGCTTGTTCTTCCTCTCCTTTACATGTCCAGCACACATTATGGCACACAGGTGTGCCATAGTCAGAGACACAATCAATGGGTGCCTATGACTGACTACATTCTTTCTAGCCTTATAGGGCCAGACTTGAACAATAGGAGAGAATAAAACATTGCAGGTGTGTAAGGTAAGGTGCAAATGAAATGGGGAAGAGGGAAATAAACTTGTCAGTATCAGCTCATACAAAGGATTGCATTTTAAAAAATAATATCTTTAATATTAATTAAGTTATGCACTTTAGATTTGATATATTATGTTTTGAGTTTAATTCCTTTATATAGTTAATATATTTTAATTTTGATTTTGAGCATCTGTTTTGTTTTTCCATTTCTTCCACTGTCCTGGAAGAAACCAGTTTCTTCCGGAAGAAACCCAACCCTGACTCTATTTGTGATTTTCTATGCCTATCCAGTTAGAAACCAACGAGTGGGGTAAAGGTTTGCAGTGCAAACCTTTGCTCCACCGATTGGGGCAAAGGTTCGCAAACAGGTGTTTTGGTAAAATTAAAAATTCGGTGCCTAAACATTTCGGGAAAAAATTCATTATTTTATAGAAGGTCGAGGAGATACCCAACTACAATACAAGTGACTTTTTCGGGCGATAAGATCTAATGGAGGCCCGTAAAAAACCAAAAACTCAAAACTGCAAACCTTTGCCCCCACATATGGTATTTTAAAACAGAAGAGCAAATCACTCTGACTTCGAGGTAACATAAAATGTATGTCACAAACAGTGTACGACGATAGTGGGATGGAATTTTTTTTTTTCATTTTGTCTTATTTTTAGAAGTTAGAAAAGCTTTGTTATTTTTCTCTTAATTGTTGTACCAACATCTGATGAGACACACACATAGATCTATTAACACTAATTATCTTTGTAAGAAAGGAGATGTAAAAGACAGTGTCTTTTCACATATTGTGTCCTCTGTTATTAAAAACATAGAACACCGGAAAATGTGAAAATGCATATTGTTCATAACCAGTATTAAACTGTACAAATAAAGCTCACACACATTGGTTCTGCAAATACATTCAAACTCAGTTGCCCAAATGCAATGTGATAATAAAATTCTCTCTTTATCAAGCAGGAATTTATGGAACTTTATTCTTTCTGTGAAGGTTACTTTGTGATCACTCTTGGTTTAAGAATAAAAGTAAACTAAATTTAAGCACTCTAAATATATAAATTCTGAATAAATACAAAAATATTAAAATCAACAGAGGAGGGTTTAACATTCAAATGAAGCTATTAAGTTACATTTGGTGTAAACAGTGATGTGAGCAAGAAGGGACTTGCAAAACCTTATTACATCATGTAAGCAATATGCTTTGAATATTTAATGTAAGGTTTCATTAGAATAGTCTCTTTTGCTTAAATATACAAACTTAATAAACAACTCTTGATTTCTATTTAGTAATTTATATTGGAAAGCTATTTATAACCAGTTTACCTCAAATGGCAATAACTGATATTATGTGACATAATATACAGGATTCTTTAAAAAAAAAAAAAACTAATGGCTATTCTGAAAAATAAATTGAAATTTAATAAGAAAATTAAAGAAAATCAGTATATTACCTTATATACATAAAACTAGATAAAAAGCTATATGATACAAAATTAAAAATTGGATCCTCATTTGATTTAAATACTTTAAAAATGTAAAACATTGCATAAGAAAAAATCCTTATATCCAAAGTAAAAACATTAATAGTATTTTACAATGCCTTTTACAGATATTACATTTAACATTTTATCATAACTTTCAATCCTTGTATACAATTGTAGCTAGCAAGTTTTTTTCTTGAAACAGAACATTACATATAAATTCTGCTCCAGAGAAAATTACCAGCTGGCTTTAAATGATGGATTTCCTGTAAGGAAGGAAAATTTTAAAATATTGAACTGCTGTAACATAAAAGCACATGATTATCCTAAATTAACAAAAACAAAATTTAGGAAATAAAATTAATATCATTGATAACATTTATCATAATTTTATGATCATTGAAATTATGAAATACTTTTACTTAATAACTGTAATGTCTAGCACTTTCAGTTAACGTTTTAAGAATCAATTATACCATATATAACAGGGATGTGACTGAATGCATTGGACATTAATATATCATAGAAACAAATTTTTACTAAACTTACAGTGCTTTATATTTCCACAGCTGTTCAGATAACTTTTTTCAGATATGTTTCAGGAAAACGTCGTAAAAGCATAAGCTGAACGCGAAATTTGGACCCATCTTTAGTGATTTTTTTAAAGCTAAATGGGTCGATAATTCTGAAATGAAAAAGGAAAATGACTAACTAGTGACAAATTCACCACAGATTGGTAAATTTTGCTCTAAACTTACCGAATGCATTTAATCCCAAAGCATAATGTTTTTAGACAATTCATTTACACATGAAAGCAAATTTGAATAACTGTAAAATGCCCTTAGTAAGCTAAACAGATGATCCCTTATTAATACCGATTTCAGTTTAAGCATTTATATGAACAAAGGTAGCATTCAAACTTTAGATTTAGCTCTACCATTTCTTACGAAAATTATACAATTATACTAAGAAAAAAATAAAATGGTTAACAAACTATTGAATTACGATAAATTTCATGTTCAACTCAGTCGCTATTCGACTGGTATTAAATATGACATAATCATATCTTTAAATATAATGACATAGGACGTAAAATTTTTACTAACCTTGCAATACTCACAATAGGATGCGGATATAAAGTATTTTCAAAGTTATTCCATCCTGAGCATTTTTCCGAATCACGCATGGAAGTTGCACCAATCGAACTTTCTTGTCTGTATTTCCATGGCAAAATGTTACAACAGGTCTGAAATGAAAATATAAAATTATCAATGAGCAGTAGAATAACAGACAATCGGTTTATTTGGCTCAAACGAATAGTCTCGCATTTTTCAAGCAAATTTAGTCCTGCTACGCCTATTCCCCACATGGATAATACACAAAAAAAAAACTATTACTTATTAAAAAATCACATCACATACCTGAAGGTCGAGAACATGAATAGTTTTTGCTCCTTAATCTACTTTATTTCGTGTTGTGAGTAAATCTGCATATTTTTTTTTTTTAGTAAACCCGACGAAATGACAAGCAATATACGTCGTACTATCTCATGCTCGTGCCGTAAAATGGCGGTAGTTACTAAATGGTGGCGCTGCGATCAGTGATTGGCTAAAGCGCATGCGCAGCCAGCCGGTTATCTAGTCTCCGTAGTGGCCGGTTTGCTTAGACACTGCCGTTATGGCTTCATAGTTTTGCTTATTGTGTTCAATTCTCTGTAATCTAAATAATTAAAAGAGAAAAACCGTTGGCGACAAAATTTCGCACCTTTTAGAATGGATCATGTACTTGAAATAACATTGATTCAGGTACTAGAAAAATAAACAGTAATTTTAGGTTATTATTTCTTTATTGTATGACAGAACTGTTTTGTTAAGATGTTGAAAATGATATATATGATTTCTACATTTTATGCTATTTTTTTGTGAGTAAAGCTAAATGTTAATACAATACGTATACCTATTACATCGTTAAATATTGCATGTTCGGCTATGGTATGTTATTTTCAGCAAATTAGTAGATTATTACTTTCCGGTCGATGTTGGCGTGCTGTAAAATATACGCACAGCGATTTCAAGAGATTGCTAAAAGTTGCCCTGATAATTTTATTTACAATTTTTATCTAAAATGTATAAATATATCATCATACAAGTCAGACATACTGTGTTTAGCAATTTTCCAGGTTATGAGTTATACTAAAGTTTTTGAACTGTTAATAATTGCGGTAACAGATAAAATATACGGGGAACAGATCCATATTGCGCGCCGTTCGGCGGGAAGTTGTCACACTCCACCTAGGGGAGTTCTCATTCAGGAAAATACTATTTATTACTGTTTTAAAACTTTTAGCCTGACAATCGTCAATTTTTATGAAAATTCAACAATAAGTAGTTAATAAACAACATTAGAAGATTTAATGAAAAAATATTGAATACAACATTTGTCTTGAGTAAATAATTAAAATAGCCCAAATATTTCAAGTGTCCAAAATGTATCAATTGGTTTCTAAAAGTAGGTCGAAATTTAAATTTTTAAATAATATGTCATAGGATAGTGTGGAAACAAGAAATTAAAAATACAAGAATTTTATTTTCATAAAAAATGTTAAAAGGTATAAAATATACATGTAATTTCTTCAAGATGGACACATAAAAATTCAGACGTAAAAAAATAAATATAGTACATAAAATTTAAAAGTTTGTAGCAAGATAATTTCCTTGTATATAGAGGAATGAAAAAAATTTATGACAATAGTATTACAGGCTTATTTTTAGAACAAAAATTTAAATTTTAAATATTTCCAAAGTATAAAATTTAATTTATAAAAGTAATAATCTAGACATGAATAACCATGTCATTTGTTAAAAACATGTAAAAGATCAACATTCAGATTCGATTTGTTAAAAATGGAAAAACCCAGTGACATTTCTGAGATATAATCACTGACATTTGGTGATGTAAGGATGAAGCATAGCTTGATCAGGATTGCAGAGTATTAAGCCATTAAACTGAATAATAAAACATTTATTAAAGATTACAACCCAATTGTAGCAGAACATAAATAGAGGAACAACTTATATAATCACCGAATTCGACGCTATAAAAAAATTCAGCATTTTCCCCACTATTCATGTGTTTGGTGGTCTTTTACTTTCATTCCGTGCTTAAAATATATTAAATTTGTTAAAACATCCAGTCTTATCAAAGTCGACAAACCATCATTTATGTGCTTTAAATTTTTTTAAATTACAATAAAATTGATATGCACTGTTAATTTCATGCAAATCTTATAGATAAATCTATTTAAATAATTAAATTTTCCACATTAATTATGAATTGGTACTAAATTCGGTTAGTGTTTATAGCTTGGCACCATGTGCAGGAAATCTTCAGTTTAGGCGTTGCTTTCTTGTATCATTTTTTTATCAGAGAACTTTTTATTTATGATGGCATTTGAAACTATTTTTTATATTATGTTATTTGTTTCTGTATTCATTCAGTGTTAACATTTTTGGTGACAAGATTTAATAAATAACATTCATGCCCATCTGTCATTGCAACAACATTAAATGTAATACTCGTAGATATTCATAATTTTAGGTATATCATACATTATAATATGCTTGTTTAAAGTTTTAAATCAATGTATTTCAAAGAGAATTATTTAAAAGTAATACTTAATATTTAAAATTGAAATTCTTATTAAGGCAGAAACATTTTATAACTGTATGCAAAGAATATGTTTTACATTTCTTTACACCATGCATTCTAAAGATTTCTTCAGAAGAAACATTTCAAGATTTATAAAATCTGTTTAAATTGATATCTATGACTGCCGTGATAAGGTTTTTCAAAATTTTTTATTGTAAAAATTATGCTTAGGCCAGTTTAGAGCTGGATATTAACTGTCAAATCTCTTACCAGCATATTCTTTGTACTCAATAGACTATTTTGTCCTGGTAAAATTTATAACTGTGTTCTTGCAGTTCATGTCTTGGGTAATTTTTTAATAATAGTTTAGGTCTTTAAGATCAGTGTTAACCAAATTGATGTTCATTATATTAGGATTTGTGTATATAAAATTCTGGTGCTCTTACTCACTGCTCCATAACTTTACTCACTGCTCCATAACTGTGTTGTATTAACTATGCAATGATGGGACATGCATGAAATGAATTATATTTCTAGTGGAAAAAAGTTTAAAAAGGCATTAGAGAATTTTATATTAAACCATTTATGTGAAAGATAACTTTGCCCCAAAGATGAAAATATAGACTGGTAAGTTTTCATTTTGCATCAGGGAAATTTGCTTAAACATTCTGTATAAGTTCTTTTATGAAAACTATTTGAAATTAATATCTGAATAGAAGTCGATCATTTACCAGATGATTTTTTCCCCTTTGCTGCCATTATGATAGCTTTGCATTTCATGTTGAGTTTATTGCTCAATATCTGTTTTGTTGACAGTTAGTTACATATAACTTTGTTTTAAACATTATAGAAATCTTTAAAAAAAAAAATTGGGGGGGGGGGAGATTTTATGTGACTTCTACATTTTAATATTTAAAAATTTGGAAATTTCTACATTAACTCAATATATGAAGATAACAGAGTATAACAATAAATTATTTTGAACTGGAAAATTTGACATCCGAGTTCTTGTCATTCATGCTTTTGATCAGGGCCAACTTTTGTCATTGTGGGGCCCGATTGCAGAAATTTTGGCGGGGTCCTCTAAAATTCTAATATACAATAAAAGAAAAACATTTCATGAGAAGTATAAAAGAGAAAAATTAGGAAGGTGGTCATATTTCCTTTTTTATGTACATTTATAAGAAAAGAAAACTAAGAAATAGCCAGACTACATTTATTTTATTTACAAATCAAAATTATTTGCAATCAAATTTTGCTAGATTTTTTATTTGTAAGATCATTTACTAATTGACTTAATTTTTATTTCCTAGTTTCTACATGCTCTATAGACAGTATTGCAAGGCTGTTGAGTCCCTCCTGCGATATTGTTGAGCTCAGGTATGTTTTGATTGATATTTATGTAGAAAAGCTTGGTTTTCCCAATTCTACAGTTATATGAATGGTTAAAAATATCCTTAAAGATATATATATATACATTTCAAAAGCCAGTGGCTGTTATTTGTAGCAATTGTTGAATTTTTATAGGGTTCCCAAAACAATAGGTTTTAATACTTCCATTTCTCCAATGTCTACATCTTTTATAGACATCATTTGGTCATTATCCTGAATCATTTTTACACCTGTCAAAACAATTTGTAGTTCCGATGCATATTTTTAATGTTTGTTCTGTGGAATTGTTTGGAATAAACTTTGCTAGCCTGTCTCACTTTCTACGTTATTTGTTAAAAACAAAGTACCTCAAGCATTTCTTTCCAGTTACGTATTAGTTCATCCACATACTCATAATTGAATATCCTTTTTCATTTTTGTAAAAGTGTTTCACGAAATTCAGGAGTGACTACAAAATAAGTCGCAAGCTCTGTATTCTTTATATATTTTCTATCCTTTTATGCTTAGTATTCCTAAAGCTGTCTAATGATTACTCATATCGTTTTAATTCTGTGGTGAACTGTTATGAGTTTGGTTTCACAGACTTCTTAAAATTTTATAAAAAGGACACTTGACTTGTTGCCAAAATCTGTTGTCTTGATTTAGACATGTAAATCTTTTCATCAGAGAAATTGTGGGTATTTTGTATCTTTCAGATTGCATGTTATCTCACCAAATCATCTTTTGGTAAGTGAAGTTTCAGTAGGTATTTAGCTCTATTAAACCATTCAACTATTTAAAGGTTTTTTTTCAGAAACTTTTGAAATTTGCAGGTCTCTTTTCACAAGAGAACCTGCAGGACTGTATTCATGCTGTTGTAGTGAGATTTAACTCCAAAGTGCCAATTTTGGTATTTTTTCCATTCGATTCATCAGTTTCTTCTGTACAGAAGCTATGCACTGCAAGGCGTGTAAATATGGTTTACATACATAGCAGTGAAAATGCGGGGGAAGACAATTGTTCTTTACTTGCTACAAAAATAAGCAATAACTTTTTAGCCTGAAAAAACTTTATGGCCACCACATTTCTTTGTAATTTGAATACAGTGATTTCTGATTCACCAAGTCTGTTGTTAGAAGAGATGTCTGAAGTACAGTATTCGTACTATCTGACCAAGACATATGCTGTATGGCACCCCAAGCCAAAGCGGAGATGGGCACCACAGGCCTTGGTCCACATTGGGACTGTTGTACCATGATTTAGTTTGAAAATGATTATACAATAAAATAATTATTCTAGTATAAATTTATTTTTATGAAAAAAAATTGCAATACATTTATAACTTAACAGTATAGAAAACTAATGAATTTACCTAGAATTTACTAAATAATTTTTCTACCATTAGCAGCCCTAAAATCATCAATAATTGTGGAAAGACCAATTTTGAAGCAATGTATCATTCAATTGACAATATTGCGAGTGAAGACAACCTTTCTTGATACATGGTGGATCTCAAATAGGTCTTGATTAACTTTGAGAACAATTGTTCAGCACTAGCTACAGATACTGGTATAGTCAAAATAATTATCATAACCATGTAGATTTTTGGATAAACACGGTCAATACTGTTCTCATTCATGTACTTTAGAATGGCACAAACTTTTAAGTCTTTAGGTATAGTTCTTCTAAACATCTTCAGTTCTTGGTATAGTTGTTCTGCTAGTATAACAGAGTACAATTCCCAATTGAAACTTCCTGAAGTTGCTGGCAACTATGGAGAAATTCTTCAGGTTTTTCCTTTAACTGATTTATGTCATGAATAAACCTAAAATTTTGTTCATATTTCTTCAGCTCAAAACCTTGAAGTACAGTCCTGTGAAATGTCAATAATTATCAAAAAATACTCTGTTTTGAACTTGTCTTCTGAATTTTCATTCCTGTCATCTGGTATTTTGTACTGAAAAAAATGTTTTATTTCTTCCTCCTCTGAATTTCCTTAAATTCTTTTAAAACATTACGTACTTCAGCAATTTCATTTGCTGTGGTCATTGCTGACACCATCTCACTGTTTCTGTACTCTGCTATGCAAGTGATAAACTCTACAAAGGGTTTTATAGTGGAAAGCAGCTCCATGTATTCTCTTTGCCATAGCTTACTTTAGAGTTAATTTTTGCCAATATATCATATCATGCTACTACTAAAACAAGGAATTCATATTAAAATTTAATTCATTAGCGTTTAAAAGCTTTTTTTTTTCACTCTCAGATGTCATTTAGACTCATAACAAAATTATGCATGTTTTAATCAGCATGCTCATAACAAAATTATGCATATTTTTCTTTAATCCCTGTTTTGTTAAATATGGTATTAAACTTTTGCACTTTCTCTCAGTGCATACATTTATGACTGAAGAATAAAAATTTTCATACTGTATCATGAAAAATAATTTGTTTTTTTGATGTGAATGTTTGTGAGGAGGAAGGTGTGGTTTTCTCTAACGAAGAAGGGTTATAATAAGTATAGTTTAATCTTCATCTCATTTCCTGTAGCGCTGAACTGTATTGTAGAGATCTGACCTAAATATTTCTAGTCTATGAGGAAATCGTTTAACTTGATACAAAACATGAAATATGTTGTGAGATTACCTTATCCTGTAAGAACAAAATGGTTTTCCAATAGTCTCTAAATCTCACTATCATTTTATTTATTTTATTATCCAGTATAAAGATAATTCAAGATAATCAATCTAATTCTAATTATTCTTAGTTTTTAATTTTATCTCTTAGCTTTTCTAGATTTATAGCAAAACTATTTTATTATTATCAACAACAAGTTTGAAGAGTATTTAAAAGATAATATAAGTCAATTCACATTTTTGGTCCTATAGATCATTTTTATAGAAATAGATCATTTATTTCTTGTACATTTATTATGTAGTAGTCCCCTTTTGTGCTTACATAACTCGCTTAGTGGATGTATGCAATTCAGAATTTGAAAAATGTTTATGGTTCTTATCACCCAATCTCAAAGAATGTCATAAATCTCTATCATTACTCTTTAGTCATAGACTTTGTTAAGGACTCTTTGGCGCAACATCCACTGTGAATACAGTAGAAAATAAAGACTTTTATCCAACGAAATAAGTAAATGAGCATTATTAAGAATAAAATATAATATAAAAGCTTGCGTAAGCATTGAATATCCATTCCTTAAGAAAGAGAAAGTTTAAAAAATTAATGCCAAATCAGGAAGACGGGCCGGAATCAGGATATATAAAATTGTTTGCAACTTTTTATAGAAATGCCAAAATCCAAAAACATAATTTTTTAGAAATATTGAACTTTAGTTAAAAATCCTTACATAAATTTAAACACATACACCACTCCCAAAAAAAATAATAAATTAAAAAAAAATTCATAATATAAGATGTAAAATATGGGCAAAAATATAATATACCAATATTTTTTAAATATAGAAATATAAAAAAAAATGCCAATTTTTTTCAAAAATTTATTTGATTGTCTGACACTTTAAATTAGCAGAAAAAACCCAGCACTCCCACATGAAAATTTTTTTTAATTCTGAAAAAGAAAATTACAATGGGGAAAAGATCTTTGAAATAGACAAATAATGCGGTAAAGCAATATCTATCAATGCATTAATCATTTATTGCGAAGCGGTAAAGACATTTTTGTGCGAAAAAATGCCGTTCGTAAACAAACACCCTCCCGCACGTCATGAAGCGAGCAAGTATGGTTCCCTTAAAGTCTGAGGTTACCGCAATGAAATTTTTATTGCCACACTTCACACATTGGTACGAGGATCGTACTTCAGCCAATATTTTTTTTAGACAGATATGTAATGTAATTATTTTTGTACTGAAGTGTATATATATATATTTTTTTTTTTCCTGTTACGGCTGTGAAATTGTTTCTTTTCTATAATACCGAGCTCTGTCCAATCAGTATGTGAAAGGTTGAGATTCAAGTCACACCCCACATTCATTCGGCATATAAATTTTGTAAATATTTAACAAAATAAACTGAAATTATAGTATTCAATCAAGAATTATTAGAAAATTTATTCACATATTTTGATGCAAATGTTACAGCCCTGTTTTTCTATTTTAACCTGCATTTTTTAAAAATGCTACATAGAAATAATCTGGAAGAATTTAACAAGCTGGTGCTTTTTGTTTGCAATTTCTCGCAAGAAAATTTTGAAGTACGGGTAAGTTTTTTTCTCCTTCTGACACAATACGCAGAGACTGTAGATGCACACTGATTTCGCTCTGAAACCGGCTCCCCCCCCCCCCCCCCCAGGTACTGAAAAGGGCTACATTTTTTTAAAGTACATTTTATCAGTCCATGGCATCAAGGCATCAAATTTTATTCGTTATTTCATTAAAATTTGTAACGAATAAATCTTTCGTCGGAAAGGGTTAAGGAGCATCGCATCGTAACTGCGGGGATTTATTTTCTTTATAATTTTTATTGCATGTTTATAATCTCGTAATGCAATATGTAAAAGATGTTGGTCTGGAAAAAACCTTATCAGCTGTGTATTCCTGACGTATATCCAGTGGCGCCGGAAGAGTCAAATATAGAGGGGGGCAAAGTAAAATAGATTTAAACTTTTACACCTTTATTATTAAAAATACATATATTCGGTTATAAAAAATAAACTTTTATGTTATTTTATGTTATATTATGCCCTATCACACGTCAACGTGTACGCGTTTCAAATGCATCGGATTCAAGATTCCCTTTCGCGATGAAAAAACATCATGTAGGGTTGCTTTTGAATCGCAAAAGCAAACGTCTGGAATTGGCGTTTAAACGCGCTTGTGTACCTGAAATTGGCAATTAATTGCTCATGCGTATATGGAATGACGTTTATCACGCTTGCGTTAACGAGTGTGAGGTTGCAATTTAGTATTCAGTTTTGTTAGGCTTTATGATTTTAAATGAAAATTCTAATATTTTTCGAGCGCTAGCTAGGTAGAAACAAAAAAATTCAATTTTCTAGGGGGGGGGGGGCAAGTGCCCTCCCTTGCCCCCCCCTTCCGGCGCCACTGCGTATATCTCATAGACTACAAGAGGTCCACAGATAACTGTTTTGTAACGTTTTATTCACAATATATGAAGAATCGCATAAAAGAACTATTGCACAGTAGATGAACAGAAAGATATTTGAAGAATTTATGCTATTGTCAATTCTAACGTATTATATGCATAACATAAAGATTAAAATATGGTGAAAATTATCTGTAGACACCAAGCTAGAATCGAAACAAATATGCCTAAACAAACCCATAAGCCACGTATTCTTTTGTTATTTCCTGCAATAATTTTACATATTTTATTAGATTTATAAACTTTTTAATCTGTTTGTAACCGAGCTTTTTCATCAGATGTTAATCTCTGGAATTTCTCGGAGCATTAAACTTAATAATTAACGATGAATTTTTATGATTTATGAACGACTAAAAGGAATATAAAGGGGAAAAATATTAATATTGCTTATGCATTATTAATCGGGCCAATAGCAGTGGTTTTGTAGAGAGTCCTACAAACCGAAACATATCAAATCTCTTCGTGTCCTTTTGATCTACCAGGACAAAAGAATAAGAATGGCTAAGGAAACTGCTGCCCTAATTATAATAAATTCAAAATGCTCAGTAGTTTAATTAATTCTGAAGATAATTTGTAACATCTTAGTTTATAGATATATCATTTCATAACACAAACTTTTATACATTGCTTTTCATTTCACGTGAAAAAATACGAAAAGAGCATGCTGGTACAGTGTTAACTTTTTACACGCCGCACAGGGCTGGATTTAAGAGTATGCCACCTATAGGCTAAAGTCCATTTGCCGCCCCCTCTGTAGTTCATATTTGCTAACATTTGTTTTATACAACAAAAGGATAGTGTTCATTGGTGTGTTCATCTTTTTTAAATGTAAAGTTCATTTAGTTTAGATAAAACTATAATTTTAATGGTTTACATAATAAATTATATAATCTAATTAGTTATCTACTTGTTTTTTTTTAACTTACTTCTTTTAAGATTCGTTAAAAAATGAAATGGGTTTTGAACTTAATTTATTAATTTGTTAATAATAGTGATCAGTGATCACTATTTTAAACATATTTTTATATTTTAATGCTAATGACTATGTTTTGGGTAATTGAAGAACTGTGTTCAATTTGAATTAAGTTGTCCTACATGGTGAAATGAAATTACACAAAATGTAGTTAATTACTTGTTTATTTGTTGAAAATATACAAACTTCTCTAAAACAACCCATCGCACGTAATCTTCATGTTCAAATTTACATAGCTTTCTTACGAGATTTCTTAATGGCAAACTCGTTAATATTGTCCTCATATGAAAGTGTTTTTGTTGTATTTGCCTCAATACACAGTAATGAAAGTGAGTTTAACCGTATTTCAGAAATACTAGTTCACATATAGTTCTTGACTCTTCTAAGGCTCTTTCTGATTCACAAAGTCTATAGTTAAAAATGTGTATGAATTACGATATTTTTACCTTTGTGGTGAGATTTTACTCCAACATGCCAATTTTCTCCCTTCGATTCTTCAGTTTGTGCTGTATAGAAGCTATACACTGCAGGAATGAAAGATACTCTATATGCATAGGAGTGAAAATGCAGGGCAGGGAAAGAACCCAATTATTTCAAGCTTTTAGTCATTTTCTATTTTTAGATTTTTACAAATATTATTAGTCTCCTCTCGCTTTTCACTAATATGTGAGATTTTCGTCTCGTTTTAATTCTGTGGGAATAACTATAGATGACAGAAGGCTTCCAAAATGTAAAAAACTAAGGCAAAAAAAAAATATTAGTAATCCTTTGTTGGGAAATCAGATAATTCCGAATTATGTTTAGTACATCCTTGAAAATCTAAAATGTCATGAGCATTGCAATGAAAAAGGGTCAGAGTGCGATTTTAGTATTCATAGGTATAAATCAGGGATCGTCAACCTTTTAAAATCTACCCCCCACTTTTGTATCTATGTTGATGGTAAAATTTCCTTACTGTCCACCGGTGCCGTAATAACATAGTTTGTAAAAAAATAGGTCCTTAAATTTGTCTTTTTATTTATCTTTATGTGTGTTTATGCATGGATAATTTAAATGTAATGAGTTTCTACATTTCCAAGAAAGAGATACATCTCGAAGACTGAACGATGTAAGTTTAAAATTGTTAGACCTTGTTATGCACACTAAACTCGTGCCTTTGGCTGTGTAGCTCATTATTTGCTCCCTAGTCCACGAGTGTGCTTCGAGAAGTGTCCGGTGAATTCTTATCTATATTCAAAGATTAGGGGTGGAATTAAAAGTAAATACCAGAATAATTTTTTTTAAAACTGAAACTAGTGAAGTTGTTAGCTATGTATCGTATATATGGAGGAAGAGCAAAATTTGTAGCAACAGACAAAAACTCTCACCACCCAGCATGAAAGCTTGAATTGCCCACTAGTCGGCAGTAGGCACCAAGTCGACAACCACTGGTATAAATGAAGTTGTGTTCACAACTTAATTAATGCGAATTTATGTTAGCATTTTCTTTGTGTTGTGAGGCATTTTCTTGTACCTCATTTTACCACTTTTTATACCTCATTTTACCACTTTTTACCATCTATTTATAAGTTAGGATTTTGTTGAGAAACCTGAAAGTGGCTCTGAATTTTATGAAAATCTTTTAATGAAGAAATGAAGTTTGTAGACAAAGTTAATGAAATTTGAATAAAATTACTTTAAATTATATCTCTCTTGTACTCTGTAATCCAATCACAAATATTATAGATTGTACCTCTCTAACTCAAGAAATGGGTAGTTATATTATAAAAGTTCCAAATGCTCTTAATCCACACTATATACCCCAGATATCTTGAGTTTTTTTATTATTTGCATCCTCGTATAAGCTCAACAATCCATTATTGTTAAATGCCTTATACCAGTGTGTAAATATTGGATGCTCCAATGAGATTTTTATAAAAGAATTTTGTTATAAAATTTATTTTGAAAGTAACAATAACTCATTTGTTAGGCAATATCTGTTTTTTTGGTCACATTTGCTGGAATTAAAGACAATAAATGTTTTGCCAGTATCCTCACCTGAGCTTATGTGTGCAAAATATAGAAAAATTACTTTTTCTTATTCCTGTCTAGTGTTTTGTTTCTAAGGATTTAAATTTATTATTTTATATAATGTGCGAAATTTCCTTAATTTGGAAGGAGATGGGAAAGAAAAAGTAGTTTATGGCATGTAATTTGAAAAAAGACCATAACATGTATATGAACTAAACAGTTTTAATTTCATGTACGTAATTTTATGTGACCACAGATTTTGATGAAGAACAAAATGATTTTCCAACATTCTCTGAATCACTCAATTGTTTTGTTTATTTTAATAGCCAGTATAAAGGTAACTTCAGATAATCATACTGTAATTCGAATTATTCTTAACTTGTCTAATTTCACTTTTGTAATTTTTTATAAATCTAATTCTGATGTTTGCTAGATTTATAGAAAACTTTTTTAATACTAACAACCTGTTTGAAAAGTGTTTAAAAGTTTATATAAGTCCCCAATTCACATTTGTAGTTCCAATGTACCTTTTTATAGGCATGCATAGTTATTTCTAGTGCATTTATTATGTAGTAGTCTCCTTTGTGCTTACATAGTTCGCCGAGTAGATGTATGCAAAGCAGAATAGGAAAAATATTTGCAGTTCTAATCACACAATCTTAAAGAATGTCATAAATCTCTAGCATTTCCTTAATTTGGAATTTCCTTAATTTGGAAGGAGATGGGAAAGAAAAAATAGTTTATGGGAAGTAATTTGAAAAAAGACCATAACATGTTTGTATATGAACTAATCAGTTTTAATTTCATGTAGGTAATTTTATGTGACCATAGATTTTGTTTTTAATTTACTAATACTTTTATAAGATTTAATTTGTTTGAGAATTACTAATCTTTATACTATGCATGTTTCTAAAATCACTGTTTTGTTAAATATTGTATTAAACTTTAGCTGTTACACTAAGTGCATACATTTATGAATGCAGAATAAAATATTTCATACTCTATCATGAAAAATTATTTATAGTGAAATATCTTTTTTATCTCATTGTTAATGAAGTGGTAGGTGTGATTTTCTCTAACCAAAAAGTGTTATGATAGGTATAGCTTAATCTTCATCTGATTTCCTGTAGCATTGAACTGTATTGTAGAGTTTTGACCAAAAGAATTCCAGTTTGTGTGGTTATCTTAAAATCATTTGACTTGATACACACAGTGAAAAATGTTATGAGATTACCTTATCCTGTAAGAACAAAATGATTTTCCAATATTCTGTGAATCACTCAATTGTTTTATTTATTTTAATACCCAGTATAAAGATAACTTCAGATAATCATAGTGTAATTCGAATTATTCTTAACTTATTTAATTTCATTTTTGTAATTTTTATAATTCTAATTCTGATGTTTGCTAGATTTATAGCAAAACTATTCTAATAATAACAACATGTTTGAAAAGTGTTTAAAAGATTATATAAGTCCCCAATTCACATTTGTAGTTCCAGTGTACCTTTTTTATAGGCATGCATACTTATTTCTAGCACATTTATTATGTAGTAGTCTCCTTTGTAACTCGCTGAATAGATATATGCAAAGCAGAATAGGAAAAATATTTGCACACTAATCACACAATCTATATACAGTATGCCCATTAAAGTCCCTTCCCACCCTCTTAACTTTGGAACGGCTGCTGCTATATGCATAAAAGTGGTGTCTAGGTATAGAAAAGTAGCCATGCGCTATTGAATTAAACCACCTACCGCGCCACCTGGTGGAAAACTGCGGAGTTAGCATTCCTATCTCGAAAACGGAACGAGATAGGGAAAAAAAGTGATTTACAAAGTTGTAGAAAATCATCGATTTGGTACGAAAAGATACCTTGTGGACATTAATGAGAAGACTACAGCGGTTCAAACGCACATTTGTTTTTTAGTGATTTTCTACACTGTGACGTTACAAAAGGATTTGAGAAAGAAAAAAACAACTAATTTTAACAATATACTATTTGAGATGATCAAACTTTTCACCGTCAGCTGCAATACACATTTCGATCCTCGTTTGAATCTCACGTTGCACACGTTGGAGCATAGAGCGAGACACGTTGGCACAAGCATTCGTGATTCGCCGTTTAAGGTCCTGCAATGTTTGTGGAGGGGTCGCATACACCTGTTGTTTCAGGTATCCCCACAGGAAAAAGTCCAGTGGAGTCAGATCAGGCGAACGTGGTGGCCACTCTTCGAAACCGCCATACCCAATTATTTGGTCTCCGAATTCCTTTACGAGGTACTGCTTCACTGGAGATCTCAGCTTTGGAGTACTCAGCCATGACCACGAGCATCAACATACTACAACCCCAAGAAGATGTGTCTCTTTTATAGCTGTCTCAGGTGAACAGGCGTGACGTTTGTTACGGATTTGCTTACTGCAAAAATTTCGAAAACCAAGCGCAATTTGCGTTGAGTTGATGCGACACTGTTTTACACGATCTACGTATTGTCTACTCTGTTTATAAAGACAATCAGTACAAGGATGAAACCCTCGAGGTTTGAACCGCGGTCCTTTTGATTGGGGATCAAAAGCGATATACCACTGTGCACATTGCGGTGTCGTGTTTTTCCCGAAAGATAATCATTTCTCCTTTCGTTCAAGTTTCGTGACGTCACAGTGTAGGAAATCACGAAAATACAAATGCGCGTTTTAACCGTTCTATTCTTTGCATTAATGTCCACAAGGTATCTTTTCGTACTAAATCGATGATTTTCTACAACTTTGTAAATCACTTTTTTTCCCTATTTCGTTCCGTTTTCGAGATAGGAATGCTAACTCCGCTGTTTTCCACCAGGTGGCGCGGTAGGTGGTTTTATTCAGTAGCGCATGGCTACTTTACTATACCTAGACACCACTTTTATGAATATAGCAGCAGCCGTTCCGAAGTTAAGAGGGTGGGAAGGGACTTTAGTGGGCATACTGTATATAAAACGCGTAGGTATGCGGCACAAAAATCGGCAATATTTCTACACTCCGAATGGCAACGACTGCAAGTACCAGATGTAAACATTAGCGGCCAACCGCGTGTGTGTAGTGGTTCGACGATAGCACGTAATTTGGTACAATTTAATTGCTGTGTTTTACGCGTGAATAATTTTAATTTATCCACGAGATAATTTATTCTTTTGTTCCATCGGTTTTTCTAAATGTAAGTAAGGGAACAAACTTTTGACAAAATACTTTAGACCTATCAAATCCAGTGTTTAGTCATGGACAGTTGTATGTAGGTTTATCTAGAGTCCGTTCTTTTGATTCTGTCAGTGTAGTATCTCCTACTTCTGAAATACTCAACTGTGTATATCAAGAAGTTTGAGGAATATATAGTAAAATATTAATAATTGCATTATAATATCTTAATACTACGTAAGAGGTAATTGTCTACACTTTTTTTAGCAATACTTGCTGAATTTTTACTCCATTTTATAAGTGAAGAAATTTTCCCAACAATTTTTTATTTGGTATGATTAAGTGTAGATATCTGAATTGTGAACAATAGTACATATAGAGACTGATGTAATCCATACTATATTTTAGCACTTGCTGCCTTTTTACTCCTTTTTAGTGAAAAAAGTTCTCTAACAATTTCTTATTTGATGTAATGATAAAGGATAGATATCTTAATTTTGAAAAATATTACAAACAGAGACGAATGTAATTTTTAAAATCTTTGTTGTTTGATTTCTCAGTCTTATCTTTAACCCTGTTCTGAAGTAATGAAAATTCATAATTTTTTAATCACGATATTTTAGAATCAACCTTATAGAGAATTTTGCAATGATTATAAATTTTTTGGCTGAGATCGCACTACCACTTAACAACGTATATTTATGATGACAGGTAATAGTGACATTCCTTACATACGTTTCTTTCAGTTGAGTTGTTTTGCAAAAGAAAATATAAAACTAAAAGCGACCATGCTGGTCGCACAGCGGCTAGTTTTAAAGAATGTCATAAATCTCTAGCATTTCTCTTTTGTTGTAGATTTTGTTAGGGCTCTTTGACCTAATATCCACTGTGAATATAACAGAAAATAAAGACATTTTATTCATGGAAATGCATAAAGGATCGTTAATAAGAAAAAATTTTAATTTAGAAGCTTATCTAACCTTGAATATCCATCCCACAAAATAGAGAAATTTTTTAAAAAATAATGACAAATGGAAAAGCCAAAATCAGGATATATAAAAAATTATTTGCAAAGTTTTTAAAAATACAAAAATGCATAAACATAATTTTTTTAAAAAAAGGAACTTTTATTAAAAACCTTACAGAAATTTAAACACTTCCCACCCTCCCCAAAAAATTATAAAAAATTGATAGTAAAAAATGAAAAATCTGAGAAAATTAGAATACACCAATAATTTTTTTAATATAGAAACACCGAAAAATACTATTTTTTTTTCAAAAATATCTTTAATTATATCATACTTTAATTAGCAACAATCACCTAGCACACCCTCTTGTAAACTTTTTTTATTCCGAAAAATAAGACTTTTAATAGGTAAATATCTTTGAAATTTACAAAGAAAGCGTTAAAACGATTGTTATCAATTCATTAATCATTTATTACGGAGCGGTACAGACAACATTTCAGTACTTAAGAAATTCCGTTTGTAAACAAACACCCTCCCGCGCGTCATCAAATGAGCGAGTACGGTTACGGTTACCGCAGAGAAATTTTTATTGGCCCACTTGGCGCATCGGTATGAGTATCGTACTTCAACCAACATTTTAATTCGAAAGAATGTAATATAATTATTTTTCTGCTGATCTGTATATTTATGTAATTTTTCTTGTTCTTTTAAGAGAACAAGGGACCTTCAACTTCGAATTTTTTAATTCGCAATTTTTAACCCTATATACAAAATGAGAATGATTTGTATTATTTTTTACTACATTTAAAACCCTTGGAATCTAAAATAAGATTTTTTGGCAGAAAAGTGCCTTTTTTCAAAAAAATTTTCAAAGATACTAGCATTTTTCAAAATTATCTATGCGCATTCCAATTCATTTAAAAACCTTAGATTTTTCAACAAAAGTTTACCATACATATATAAATATAATTGTGATATGAACTTTTTTGTTGGAATATGAAGCCGTAAGTAATTATTTTTTAAATTTGGCTGTTGTTTTTTATGTTTTTTTCCGTTTTTGCTTTATTTCATAGTCTACAAATTTGAAATATATTTGTGGTTTCAAAGAATAATGCACAGGTTTGTGGAAAACACTTCAATTAACAATCCTGGGAAATTTGAAAGAAATCAAACGAAAAGTTCAGCTCATGGAACATTTTGAAAACGACTATAATTTTTGAAAACTTTTTTGATAAACAGGTCCTATTCTTAAACAGAGTATTTATTTGTGAATTCTAAGTGTCTTCATTAGAGAAAAAAGAAAATTATTCTCCTTTAGTATAAAGAGTAAATTATTGAAAACTTGTCCCTTGTGCCCTTAAGGCTGGAAAATTCCATTTTTTTTTACTATAATACCGAGCTGTATCGAATCAGTATGTGACTGGTTGAGTCTTAAGTCACATCCTACATTTGGCATATTTTGTTTACAACCCGGAGAAAATTTACAAGTATAAATGGCGCGCGATATGACTAGGGTAAGACTTGTTTAAGCAGTTCTGAATTAGTTTTTTCTGAATATGAAAATTTAAAATTGATTTTAAAAGTAATTTATAAGGAGAATCGCATGATAGCCGTGTAGAATTCTTTTGTTTAGAATTTTTATCACGTGTTTATAATCTCGTAATACAATATTTAAAAGGTGTCGGTCTGAAATAGACCTTATCGGCCTTGTATTCCTGACGTATATCACTGTAATAACCCAGCTGGGTTCATTAGGCTGTGAACGTATGGCTAATGTCGCGTTGCGACCAAAGCTGTTTCAGCACACACCAAGGAAAGGGTTACAACTCTCAGGAACGACACACATATTACATATATACAATTTTATTTACACTCATGTATTTACAGATTCATTACACAGCATCATGCTAAATTCTCAACTGTATCCTAAATACAGAATCAGCCAATATTATATATTCAATTATAATTATAAACATGTCATTTTCACAAATTAGGCACTGCCGACCCTTGTGGGTTAAGTGGCGATTATGTAAAAAGCAAGGGATGTGAAATAGATATAGTCAACTAAATGCTCACCCGTGGGTTGCCGGCACTGTCGCTTAATCTCGTTACATCACTAGCACACACAAAGTTCGTGTAATGTTTGATACTCCCTGTGCACTAGATTCGTCAGGAGAGTTCAATGTTGATCTCGTTCATATGGTTGCGATGGTTATCTTAGGTTGCTCCGCGGGTCAGGCCGCACTGGGTGTCGGTTATCGACGCATACCTCATCTCACGTCGTAACTAATTTTGCTCCGGTAGGCTCTGCGCGTTAGTCACTTTATTTCAGATTTCCTTCATAGTCTCACCGTTGTTATATTGTTAACGTTATATTTCTTTACGGACATTTGTTGAGTCATCAATTGGCGTTGCCTCGGGATGCTCCTCGTCCTCCAGCAGCTTAATTCGTTTTACTCCTTCCTTCGTTCGTATGGAGCTCACTTTGGTATTCAATATTATATTATTCGTAATTTCGTCAGACCTGTAGCAGCTTTAGTTATTTCTCTTTCATTTTTCTTAGTCATGGGGCTCTCTCCAACATGCTTTACCCCGTATATATATTTCTTTTCTTTTTTTCTATTGGTTCGTGCCTTCTTGGCATCCTATTCGCTCGCCCCGCCTCTTGATTGTGCTGGGGGCTGAGGCACCTTGTTTATAGGTTGGTTCATGTTTTATGTTTTGCATTTTAATTATGTTGGACGCCTCTCCTCGTCTGGGAAATTTCTCAACTCCCCATGCACCTGTTTCCTAATCTTTGATCTTCGATTTATGGCTGCTGTCCTCTTACTTTTTTTATGGCCTTATTGCCCGTGTTGTTGCACACTGCCGACGCCCTGCTCACAGGCGCTCTGAAGCGTCATAAATCCTGCTCACAATACCGGCTGTGTGGTCCTACCAATTTAGATTGCCGCGTATTCACATCCCACTTATTACAATCACACAGACTTCAAGACGTCCAGAGATAACTGTTTTGAAATGTTTGAAAATGTGAAGAATCGCATAAAAGGACTATTGTACAGTAGATGAACGTAAAATTTGAAGAATTTATACTATTGCCAATTCTAATGTATTATATACACAACATTCAGATTAAAATATGGAGAGAGCGTGGTGAAAAATATCTGTAGGCAAGAAAATACAATCCAAGCAAATATCTTAAACAAACCCATAAGCCGCATATTCTTTGTTATTTTCTGTAATAATTTTATATATTTTATTACACTTATAAGCCTTTTAATCTGATAGTAACCGAGCTTTTTCATCAGATGTTTATCTCTGGAATTTCTCGTAGTATTAAACTAAATAATTAATGATGAATTATTTTTTATTACGGATAACTATAATGAATATATAGGAAAAAAATATTATATATATAATTTTATATATATATTTATAAATATTATATATATAAATTTTATATATATATATAAATTTACATCAATTGTATACATTGATCGTCGCATTTATTATAAATATATATATTTATCTTTTTTGGCATTAATTGCATACATTGACCGTTCTATTTAATTTGAATGTACTCCGTAGCGAAGCGCGGGTTTTCAGATAGTTATTCATATATATGATTAATATCATTCTATGATATACAGTGGACGCTCGTTAATTCGAACTCAAAGGTTCTCAGAAAAAATTTCGAATTATCCGATGTTAAGAGAAAATATATAACTTTAAATGTGTATTACTGAAGAAGAAAAAGCTCCTAGTATGTATAACCCCAGAAAATATATTATAGTACGTTATCTAAAATTAAACATATTAAAAAGCAATACAGATTTACCTTAATCATAAAATGAAGCAGAAGATATGCAGTATAAAGTAAACTTTAATTAAAAATATGACTTACACTTTGGAGAAAAATTGTAAAATGGATGTTTGGTTCTGTTTATGATGCCTACATTGTTCAGCCAGCTTCTCGATTTGAAGTAAACATTTCAATTCATTTTCAGAGGAAGGTTCTATCTGAATAAATGCTTTCAGAGTTTTTATAGAGTCCATTATAGCATTGTCCATTATGGCCGCATGAAAAATATCTTTCGTCAGGTAAGTAGAGAAAAGCCCTGGCAGTTTCCTACCGAAATTAGTGCATACGTCTTCGTTTACATCAAAGGTTTGGCCACATACAGTTTGATAAGAAATATTGTGGCTTGACTTAAATCGAGAAAGCCATCCATCACTGCATTTAAAATCTTCAATACCCATTCGACATGCCAATTCATCAGCCTTCGTCAGAACTAGGGGTCCATTTATCGTAAAATTTCGAGATCTAACATCCTGGAACCATAGCAGTAAACCTTTATCTAGATCTTGGGACGCATTTCTCATGCGTTTCCTTCCTCTAGCAAATTTTGATTTTTCCCATGAATCTAAAATTGACTCCTTGTTTTTCAAATTAGTTGACAAGGCATTTTTTTTAATTCCATAGTCAGCTGCTAACTTTGTTTTACATTCGCCATTCTCTACTTTCTTTAAAATTTCTACCTTTGTCTCCAAAGTGAGGGTTTTGTACTTTCCACGTGTAGACATCCTGAATTTTTACACAATGAGGAAGAAAAACTAGACCACATTAACTGGTCTGCTTTGCAGGTATAACTGACGCACATCCCTAGAATCTGTATTAAAGACTAGTTTTTCTGAAATTCTAAGAAAATCGATACAAATAAAGGAAAATTCCTTTTTCCGTTTACCACTAATAAGGACAATACCTACTAACGTTCAGCGGACATGCAATAGTCTAGGAATGCAGGCATTTGCCTCTTTACACATAAATATATACAGATGACTTTCACACAGAAAATAATAAATACAGTGTGTATTTTCTCCAGTAAATGAGGAAATATAATTTTTTTTTGTCAAATTTTTAGTTCGAATTAACCGAAGTGATAAATATTTAGTTCGAATTAATGAGATATTTTTAACATTAATTCCAATGCAAGTTTTTGGGGACCTTTAGATTAGTTCGAATTAACCGAAAGTTCGAATTAACCGAGTTCGAATTAACGAGCGTCCACTGTCTATAATTATTATTATTCATATATATCATAGAATCATATATTAATAATATTGTGCTATTCATTTCACGTGAAAAATAAGAAAAACAACATGATGGTTTTGTGTTAATATATCCCATTCAAATTCCTTTCTTCTCTGTTTGCAGGTTCTGTTGCAGTTTTTTAGATGCGAAACTGAAATGTTTGTGTTGTCCAAAAATTCAGAAAGTCAAGGTTCTGTTGCAGGTTCTGTTGCAGTTTTTTAGATGCGAAACTGAAATGTTTGTGTTGTCCAAAAATTCAGAAAGTCAACGTATTGCTGGCCGATACAGTTTTCTAATCGTGTAAATGAACGTCATCATGTGAGAAGAGCAAATATCGTGTATTTCCAGCGTAAATACACTTTAAAATGAATACCATTCCTACGAGCAGAACCACAGTAAAGCCGAAAATGAATGCACACCATGTGAGACGTCTATAATTCGTCAAAAAATAAAAAGTTCCAGTGCTCCGATTCCCCATTGCACCGAAGAAAATATTTCGAATGTAATTTATGTGAAGGAACATTTTCACAGTTGGCTGCCTTAAATATGCATCACTCGGGCCACGTTATAGATAATCCTCATCTTTCCACCCACACAGGAGAGAAACCTATCGCCTGCACTGCATGTGAGATGAGATTTAATGAACAGGATAATTTAGATAAACATCTCCGCATTCACACAGGAGAGAAACCTTTCCCCTGCACTGTATGTGAGAAAAGATTTTCTCAGCAGGGTCATTTAACAGCACATCTTCGCACCCACACAGGAGAGAAACCTTTCGCGTGCACTGCATGTGAGATGAGATTTTCTGAACAGAGTAGTTTAAAAAAACATCTGCGCACCCACACAGGAGAGAAACCTTTCGCCTGCACTGCATGTGAGATGAGATTTTCTGAACAAAATAGTTTAAAAATACATCTCCGCACCCACACAGGGGAGAAACCGTTCGCCTGCACTGCATGTGAGATGAGATTTTCTCAGAAGGGTAATTTAATAGCACATCTTCGCACCCATACAGGAGAGAAACCTTTCGCCTGTACTGTATGTGAAATGAGATTTTCTGATCAGAGCAATTTAAAAAGACATCTGCGCACCCACACAGGAGAGAAACCTTTCGCCTGCACTGCATGTGAGATGAGATTTTCTGAACAGAGTAGTTTAAAAAACCATCTCCGCACCCACACAGGAGAGAAACCTTTCGCCTGCACTGTATGTGAGAAAAGATTTTCTCAACAGCAAGGTCTAGAACGTCATATCCGCACCCACACAGGAGAGAAACCTTTCGCCTGCCCTGCATGTGGGAAAACATTTTCTGTACTGATTACTTTAAAAACACATCTCCGCACCCACACAGGAGAAAAACCTTTCGCCTGCACTGTATGTGAGAAAATATTTTCTCGACAGCAAGGTCTAGAAAGTCATATCCGCACCCACACAGGAGATAAACCTTTCGCCTGCACTGTATGTGAGAAAAGATTTTCTCAACAGAGCAATTTAAGAAGACATCTCCGTATCCACACGGGAGAGAAATCTATCGCCTGCACTGTATGTGAGAAAAGATTTTCTCAACAGGGCCATTTAAGAAAACGTCTCCGCATCCACACAGGAGAAAAACCATTCGCTTGCACTGTATGTGAGAAAAGATATTCTCAACAGTGTCATTTAACAGCAGATCTTAGCACCCACACTCGAGATAAACCTTTCGCTTGCACTGTATTTGAGTAAAGGTTTTCTGTAGAGGTTGCTTTATAAATACCATCTACGCATCCACACAGGAGAGAAGCCTTTCGCATGCAAGGTATGTGAGATAAAATTTAAGAGTTTCTCATCAGGATAGTTTAAAAAGACATCTGCGCACCCACACAGGAGAGAAACCTTTCGCCTGCACTGTATACGGGAAATCATTTTCTCAACAGGGTAATTTAGATAAACATCTCCGCATGCACACAGGAGAGAAACCTTCCACCTGCACTGCATGTGAGAAAAGATTTTGATCGCAGGGGAATTTGAAAACGCAACTCCTTATCCACGGAGGGATGTCTTGGTAATTTTAAAAGAAAAACCCTTTTATTTGCAGGGTATGAGAGATATGCTTATGGCTTGCGAACACATGAAAAACGCATTTCCCTACCCATTCATGGATGTAACCAACTCTATCGTTTGAAACAGGATCGTTTGCCGCAAAGCAATGTTTTTGTCCCATCGTTGGGAAAATGGAATTCAAACTCTGGTTTGATGGCCTTAGAGGAGATATCGCACATAATTTTGTTTTGGAATTAAGTTAGTGTTTTATGACATTATTAAGATTTTTTAAATATGTCAAAGTGATATCGGTCATGACCTCCGATAACTGAGGGACACGACCCACCAAAGTGATTGAGGTAAAAAAACCTGTCATTATACCTGTTTATATTGCGGGAAAAGGTGTCATGAAATGTCACTTTTTCAATACTTCTGGTTGGCCTAATATTTAATTATAATTTTTAAGATTTTACTGTTTTTTCTGCTTCTCTTCTGTTCTGTAAATGAGGAAATAAATGTGAATAATGATATATAAATAAATATTTTATGGCTTCATATCGAGAATGGATTAATCTTCGCTTTTGTCTATCTTATAATTACTTTAAATTAATTTATTTTTTATTATTTTATTAGAAGGGTTTTATACCCTTTTATATTAGATATCGTCTCAAATTTTTATGGATGAAATATAATTTTAATTTTGAACTCGGTTCTTGAAAAATGTTTAAAATTTATAAATTACACCAAGTCTCGTGTATCGAATAATGAACATTTTACTGAGACTTGCAGTATATTTGGACAGGACCTGGGATCATCTGCTAATGTCACGTTCGCCTAAGTGATAGTGGACACTTCACCGAAGATTTATGTGTTGCAGTGTCCAGAAGTCGCAACCAGGAAGTGGAGGTGGGGAAAAAGAGTCATTGTCAGCGGATAAAAGTGAACTGTGACCTGAACGGTCAGAGATGCTCCTGGGTCAAGCTAATAGGACAATGTTTAGCTAAAGCGTATACGGAGAAACTGTTGTGAATTCTAACACAGAAAGGGATGCATTTTACGACTGTATTCCATCCCAGCGTCTTATCAGTCTTTCTTTTCGAAAAATTAAGAAAGAACTTCCTGCCTTTTGAGTGTTTAAGTGGATTTTTTTGAAAAATGAAAGAAAAGCGAAAATTGTAAGCTGATTCTTAAAACCGGTGGATTGATTCTTTAAAGCTAAAATTTTTACATGAAAATAATACTTTTGCTTCTTTTTTTGCAATTTTGATACTTATAAACGGTTGGTTCTCATAACCTCTGATCGCTATAAGCGATGGCTACTGTATATATAGGAGAAGGTCCTAATATAGGCCAGGGCCTAAAATCGGTGTAGGTGTTGAAATATATACAAGAAGGTTCTGTCATCTGGCAGGGAGTACGTCATGTAACGTTCTCATCAAATGAGCACACGAGAAACATAATAATTACAACCTTTATGTCCAATAGTTATACATATTATTCTAAGACTACTTTCCAGTCTTAAACCGACAGATTAACTCTCAACAGTTATTACACGGGGCAGCTTTCTCTGCCCACACTAGAATCGCCGAAACCGAATAGCGTCCAACCTCTCATTTCAAAAACAATCTGAAAGAGGGGGTGAAATAGAACCTCAATGGACAAGTTTTTACACTTGCAGAGGAAAGTGGGAAAAGCGTGGCGAAAAGTGCAAAAATCAGCGAATAAAATTGAATTATTCAGTTTATCCTTTCTGCTCCACCTCCGTCAGCAACTTCGAGTCGTCTGATCTCCACAGTAAATGTCGTACATTACACTTCAAAAACCAGTTTACTGCTGTACAGTTTATTGCATTGTATTTTTATACAATATATGCTATTTATAAATACATTTTTCTTATTTAGAAACGTAACAAAAAATTGTGGGATTTTTTTTGGGGGGGAGCGGGGCGTATTAATGGCATTTCAGTTCGTTTCAATCGGGAAAATTGTGATCGGGAAAATCGGTTATATGTGTGTGTGTGTGTGATATAGCTGTGGCAACGGCGAGTGACTAATCAGAAGTGTTCCCGCCTGACAGAGATCGCCGTTCTTCGAGGAACACATGACGAGACACAGAGGAAAAGTCGCCGCAAGAGTAAGACGTTAAGATGTAACGTGGTAGCAGACGGCTACCGTAAAGACGTAAACAAATCATGTTCCTTATATGTTAATTGTACCGTTTTTCTGTCCTGTGACTCGTCGATAATAAATCAATGTTAATGTAAACAGATGTGTTCAACGAAGAACACCAATTCACACGAGGACTCGGCCGCTGCATTTTTCTCAAAGTTCGTTCTGGGCCTCCATTCCCTATCCCCTAGCAAGCCATCCTACGACGTTCCTACCGGACTGGATTACTTTTACTCCTATACGACGAACCGGTGAGTTTAATTTAATTTGTCAAATGAAGATATTTTTATGATCGTCTATTTGTTGTTACTGAGGATGAACAATTGAAATTAAATCTCCCAGAAGTAACATTCCAGAACAAAACAATTGTTCTATGGTACGATGTGTTATTGGAGTATATACTTTTCTGATATAGTTTTCCTACACGCATTGACATTAATTGTACTGCAATGGTGTAATATTTAAGAAAAGAAATTATATTTTTCTAACAAATGTGTGCATTTTTAATTCCAATACAAGAAGTGTTTTGATTTTGTTTTTGAAGATATATGAGCATATTTAAGAAATATTTAAGAAAAGAAAATATCTTTTTCTGATGAATGTGTGCATTTTCAATTCCTATACAAGAAGTGTTTTATTTTTGTTTTTGAATATATATTAGCATATTTATATTTTGTGCTGTTTACTTCCAATATGAGTACTCTAAATGATATTCCGCATATTTCAAAAGCCCTTAAATCAGGGTCAACAAAGGCAATCAGATTATTACATCAGTTTATATTTGAAAATGATGCTGCGAGAGACAATCGTAAAGAACTCCACATTTTTTTTGGTTTCACTAAACCTTTTCATGTCAATGACGATCGGGATAAAATATTTTCCAGCACCAATTTAATTTGTATTGCGAATTTGCTACATCTTGATTGTTCTACAGACCCAGCAGACCTACAGAGCTGTGAAACTATATTCAATGCTTTAAATAACTTTGCATTATTTCCCCCCCCTGTGCTCTCGGATACGAGTGAAACCGAAAATGATTCACACGACGCCAATGGACAAAGCTCTACGGTTTTGGCGACTAGCCAGGTGCCAGTTCAAAGTTCATTTCCAACCGCAGCTTCACATTCTAACATAAACAACTCTTTCGGACAGAGACAGATAAATCCTTTTTTGTCTGATGTTGATTCGCAGTGTTTTCCAGCTTCTAACAGTGGAATACATTTATCGTTATGTGACCTTGCAGAGTGCATTAAGAATTTTAAAGGTTCGTCCGATTCTTACAGCGTTGAAATTTTCATACAGGATTTAAAAGAACTTTTTTATCTTAATGGCATCACAAATGATGTCCACAAAATTGTCTTTGCGAAAAAATGTTTAGTTGGTTCGGCAAAAACATTTATTAATTCTCTTCATGGCATAACCGCTTGGAATTCGCTAAAAGAAAACTTATTAGAAGAATTTTCCTCCAAATTAAATAGCGCCGATCTTCATACGATGTTGCTGCAAAGACGGTTAAAACCCAATGAATCCTTACACGACTACTTCATAGCTATGCGAGAAATCAGTTCAAGAGGTCAAATTGACATTTCTTCAATTTTTGATTATGTTATCAACGGTACTCCCGATTCTACATCTAATAAAATTTTGTTATATGGTGCTAAATCTGTTTCAGAATTCAAAGAAAAATTGACAGTTTATCAGAAATTTCTTTCAACGTCCAAATTAAGTAAACCTTCTAATGATATTAAATTCACATATGATAATAGTCAACGAAATTATAACTTCGACAGAAAAGTCCCAAATAATTCTTCAAAACCCCCCCGTTTGCTACAATTGCTGTTCCAAGGGCCACAAAAGTTCCAGCATACAACACCAAAATGTTTTACGTGCAATTCTTTTGGACATTTATCGTCAACTTGCTCGCAGCGCCTTGGACAGACAATCTCAGAAAATTCTTCGGAAACTACTCCACCTAATGACGCCTTACATGTTCCTACACCAACCAATTATATGTCTTTTCCAATAAAGATAAACAATGTTGAGCTTCACGATTCAGGTAGCGAAGCTACAATGATTTCTGACCAAACCCACCAACTCAAAAATTTGCAGAGTCAGTTGAAAGATTTTCAGATAGAAGTGGAAGAATCTAGGTTAGCTAAGGATGAACTGAATGTTCAAGCCAAAGAAGCTAAAAAGAAACAAAAAGCTTTGGAATCTGAATTACGAGAAGATTTACGAGATTTACGAGAAGATTTAGCAATGTCTGAAAAGCAGAAAAGAAACTTGAATGAAGATTTAGAAGATTTGAGGAATAAACTTCTTGATTCTATGGATTCAACATCTACACAACAAGCATTGCGAACTAAAATGGAGGAAGAACTCAATATTTTAAAGAGAAACTTGGAAGATGAAACTGCTGCACACCAAAGCCAGATTCGTAATTTGAAGCAGAAACATACAGTAGCCACTGAAAAATTAAATGAACAGTTAGATTCAGTGCAAAAAGCTAAAGTTGCTTTAGAGAAGACTAAGCGCAATCTTAGACGTGAACGGGAAAGTTTACAAGAGCAAGTATTTGAAGAAGTAGAAGCAAGGAAGAACATTGAGAAAAAGTTAGATATTGCCAAAATCCAGATTGAAGAATATAAAAAGAAAGCTGGCGAGGAAGCAGATGCTTCCGCTTTGTTAAAAAAGAACAAAAGAAGACGATGTCGAAAGATATTGATATACTGCACCACAAATTAGATGATATGCAAATGATTCATGAAAAACCGGATAAATCAAAGAAAAAATTACAATCAGAGGTTGAAGATCTTATCATCGAATTAGACAACCAAATTGAAGAACTTGAAGACGAATTACAGTTAAATGACGATTCCAAATTACGTTTAGAAGAACTAGAAGACTAGTTTTCAACGTGACATTTCAAGTCACAAATCACCCTCGCAACGATGCCAACAACATTTTGAAATTGCAAGAGTTAAACAAGAAGCAGTATAAAAAACGTCGAAAACAAGAAACTACCTATCATGAAGCAATTCAACGTAACCAATTTGGTCCTTACGAAACCATAAAAGTTCGACCACATGACCGATATGACGTCCGAAAAGTTGGTCTGCACGATGGTCCCAACTTGACATCTACAGCCGCTGATCAACTCAATAGTTGGGCAAACACCTAGTGACTATACCTCCAGCTCCTTTACGATGACGACTTGGACTTGAACAATGAACATTCTATCATGATCCTGAACTATTGTTAATGACTTTTTTTTCTTCTTTTCTTTTTTCTTTGTTTTGTATAATGTTTCAGTAACGGCAAAGACTATGGCACCTATGACGAACAATTGCTATACAACGACGATGATGTAGCTTTAAGACGACCATGCCATGTTTTTGTTTTGTTTTCTCTCCTTGTTTTTTTTAGGTTTGGTACTTTTGGTTTTCTTGGGCGACAGGGGGATCTGTCGTGCCAGGATGCCCGAGTGTGATATAGCTGTGGCAACGGCGAGTGACGAATCAGAAGCGTTCCCACCTGACGGAGATCGGCGTTCTACGAGGAACACATGACGAGACAGAGAGGAAAAGCCGCCGCGAGAGTAAGACGTTAAGATGTGACGTGGTAGCAGACGGCTACCCTAAAGACGTAAAAAATCATGTTCCTTATATGTTAATTGTACCGTTTTTCTGTCCTGTGACTCGTCGATAATAAATAAATGTTAATGTAAACAGATGTGTTCGATATTCAACGAAGAACACCAATTCACACACACACACACACATATATATATATATACCGGGTGGACAAAAAGTCCGTAGAAACTTTAAAAATTCGTAATAACCGGAAAAATAACCAAAATAAAAAAAATCTTTGCAGGGTTAGCATAGCTAGGTGACGGGAATTTTTTTAAGACAGGAAAAAAACTCGAAAAACAGCCGACAGGGGCGCGTAAGTTTTGCTGTTTTTTAGATTTCAGGTCGTACAGAGATTTAACCCTTTCGCTACGGCAGTTCCGATCACGCGCTTTCCTCTGAGGCCGGAAGTTTTTCTCGTGAGCGTACCCTCCAGGCCGGCGGACTTTTAAGCGCTAAGCCTAAATTCACGAAAAATTCCAAAATAGTAACATTTACAAACAAATCTATTTATTTAAGCTATATATGGGTTACTTACACATTCTTTTATTATTTTTCCACTAAAAAATTTTTGTTATACAGTTTAAAATATTTTTCGCTGGGACATGTCGAAATCCTACTCTCCCTTTCAACAGTAAGATACTTTCATCAACTGATATATTCCTATCAGGAATATGTCAATAATATATCAAGAACTCTGAAAGTTTTGAATGATTAAATCCAAAAAAGGTTTAATTTTTTCAATCTTTTTGGCATCAGAAGAAGTGAAATGCAAGTATCGAAGAATTTCGATGCGTTGGTCCCGACTCATAACCTTACTGACAAAAGGTGTTGCTATCTTGGGATTCGTTGAGTAGTACATCTTAATTTTCGGTTTTTTCACGATACCCATTAAAATTGTCAAAGCAAATTAAACAAACATTTCTTCTTTAGTTACAGGCAAAAATACTTCGAGGATGAACTCTGTTCACTTTCCGGATTTATGTACCTCTCATACGCATTAATTTGGTTAGTATAATATAATACGCATTAATTTAGTTATTAAATCCATTACAGTTTCATCAAAAAAACATCTGAAATAATCCATTTCATTTGATGCACATCATCGACTTTTATTCCGCATGCCGCTGTGAATGTTAGTAGAGTTAAATCCCTTACGTGAGAAGACCACAAAGAAGTACCGTCCCGCGATATACTCAGAATAGAAATGTCTGATATATCTTCATCATCACTCTGATCTAGGTGTTCCAAAAAAACAGATTCACCCGACGAGATTTTTGTATCACTGTCACTACTTTCACAATAACTTTCAGTTTCAGACACATTTCTCATCAATTCATAAATTTCGTCTTCTGTTAAATATTTTCTCCTTTTCTCCATATTAAATCATCAAAGGAAAGAAATCTCACTGCAACAGAATCTGATTCTGACTCAAAACCCATATACCCAATGCTACAATCCCACCGCAAAAGAAAAATAAACAAAGATATCTCGTAAACAAAGACCACGTGCAAAGTTTAAATGCCCTACCCGCTGACAGCCAAACGCAATACATCCATTCCTCCGTTTGTTTACATAAAACGATAGACCGCATGTGATTCCTACTAGTCTTGTTTTCGAATAGAAGGTCCCAACTACGTGTACTCCAAATTTCATAGACATGCGGTGCCATCTTGTGCCCCAAAAATTAACTAATAAAAAGTTCCGAACTACTGACACGTATAGGTGACGTTCGGCCAGAAACGCGGATAGCTGATGTCGCGTATACGTGAGGTTCGGCCAGAAACGCGGATAGCTGCTGGCACGTATACGTGACGTTCGCCGCGAAAGGGATAATATTCTTTAGTTTAAAATATATTAATTTTTTTCCTCTCTGGTGCCTAACATGGCCTCTGTGACGTTCACTTTGGTAGCGTACACAGGAGTATATTTATATTCACCAGTGGCAACGGTATCGCTTACGCTCGTTGTTTATTTTGCCATTTGCCACGAAGCTACAGATGTTATAGCTTCTTGGTTTTGCTTATTGTGTTCAATTCTCTGTAATCTAAATAATTGAAAGAGGAAAACCGTTGGCGACAAAATTTCGCACCTTTAAGATTGGATCATGTACTTGAAATAACATTGATCCAGGTACTAAAAAAATAAACAGTAATTTTAGGTTATTATTTCTTTATTGTATGACAGAACTGTTTTGTTAAGATGTTGAAAATGATATATATGATTTCTACATTTTACGCTATTTTTAGCTAAATGTTAAAACAGTACGTATACCTATTAAATCGTTAGTTCATCTATACTTCGCATGTTCAGCTATACTATGTTATTTTCAACAAATTAGTAGATTATTACTTTCCAGTCTATGTCGGCGTGCTATAAAATAAACGCACAGCGATTTCAAGAGATTGCTGAGAGTTACCCTGATAATTTTATTTACAATTTTTATCTAAAATGTATAAATATATCATCATTCAAGTCAGACATACCGTGTTTAGCAATTTTCCTGGTTATGAGTGAAATTAAAAATACAAGAATTTTATTTTCCTAAAAAGTGTTAAAAGGAATAAAATAAACATGTAATTACTTCAAGATAGACACATAAAAATATAGACATTGTAAAAATATAAATACAGTACATAAAATTTAAAAGTTTGTAGCGAGATAATTTCAGCATTATAGAAGAATGAGAAAAAATTATGACAATAGTATTACTGGCTAATTTTTAGAACAAAAATTTAAATATTTCCAAAGTATAAAAATCAATTTATAAAAGTAATAATCTAGACATGAATAACCAAGGGTAAGCTCTGATCTTCCTGATTGTATTCCTTGAAAAGAAAGAAAATAAAAATGTTTTAAAAAGAATTCAAAAGATTTTTCATTCACTAAACTTACAATTTGCTATCTGAAGGTAATTTCAAATGTCATTGGCTAAAAATATTCTAAATGATCGTCATTCAGATTCTATTTGTTAAAACTGAAAAAATCAAGTGACATTTCTGAGATATAATCACTGACATTTGGTAATGTAAGGATGAAGCTTAGCTGGATCAGAATTGCAGAGTATTAAGCCATTAAACTGAATAATAAAACATTTATTATAAAGATTACAACCCAATTGTAGCAGAACATAAATAGACGAACGACTTGTATAATCACCGAATTCGAGGCTATAATAAAATTCAGTATTTTCCCCACTATTCATGTGTTTGGTGGTTTTTTAATTTCATTCCATGCTTAAAATGTATTAAAATTGTTAAAACATCCAGTCTTATCTGTTGTAACTATAAAGGCGTTGAGGAAACTTCAATACATTATGATATTAACTATTGTTTACTACTTAAGATTGTAACTCTTAGATTAGTGTTTAGTACATTTTTAAAGAAATTAAATTTGAGGTGCGTTGTGAAAACCTCAATAAATTAAAATTTACTTTTAACCGCAATATCCAAATTCAAAGGGAGTTTGCGAGTAACTTAACAAAACCATAATTAAACCTAAGGGAAAATAAAAGAAATAATTAAAACTTACTCTTCAGCAAGGAATTAAAGACAAACACGAGCTTAGGGGGAATAATCACAAACTTTATTTAAACATTAACTGTTATTCATGATACGATAACAAAACTTAATTTGAAATGGCGGCACAATTCCTAGATGATACATTATATATATATATATTCATAACAATTACAAAAAACAAAATAACGACTAAAAATTAATTAGTGGCTGGTAGGAACCCCAAGAAAAAAATGATAATTACGTAATTTAGACCTTAATAAAATAAAATGAAGTAAAAAAAAATTACACTACCGGTAAATGACTGCAGTCTAAAAAAATAAGAAAGAAAGGAAATTTGAAATAAAGGCATAATAGAAAAGAATAAAGATTTTGGGGAAGTTATGTTGCGCATGCCCAAGTTAGAGGATCTTTCGTCCCATCTGCATGTCTTGGATATCTTGTTGTGACGTCATTCATGTTTTAATCTCACTTGTTATGACGGCATGTCTTGTTTTAATTCTCATCTCACTTGTTATGACGTCATATCTGATTTTGATTTTCATCTCACTTGTTCCATGACGCAAAATGTAACTGCACGTTGAACGCAGAAGTTTCTCTGTCGATGTTTCATAGGCTTTTTGAGTGTATAAAAGTGGGTGCGTTTGTTTAATAAAGTTGGATTTTAGAGGAGAAAGGAGAACGCGTGGTTCTTTCAAATCTCAACACTCTGGATAGCGACTTGAAACTTTTGCCTTTTGCTGTCGGGGTAGATCTCCCTTCAAACATTTTCTCTCTCCCCACTTTTTTCCTTGTTGAAAAAGTAGTTCCGTCCTCTCCTTCTCTCATTGGACAGTCACGTCTAGCCTTTTCATGTATCGCTGAGCGCCGACGCTGTAAACAAGATGTTTTTTTTTCTTTTCGCGGAATTTTCGTCTTTTAACTGGGGAGCCTGGGATCTGCAAAATTCATCCAAATTTTTCTGTTCTGGTGTTCGTAATCTTTGGGATCGTGGGAGAGTTCGGTTTCTTAGCCAAAGTGGTGCAGTTGAAGGTATTGAATTACTGAGAGGTAATAGGGACAGGGTTGGAATGGAAGTATTTAGTTTTTCTATTATTTGAAACAAAGGTTCACCAGCAAAATAAAAAAAAATTACCAGCCACTTATATCATAATAATAATAATAATTTATATCATATTAGAATTTCATATTTTTGTTCACCACACTTATCTGTAATTTGCTTAAGCATGTTATGTTGGAAATGTATTTATTTTAAAACTTTAAATATCAGCACAACATTATTACTTCCCCCTGATGGACAAAATTTTTTGTTACAAAAAATTTTCGTGAACTTATACAGGACCACATATACCTACTACTCCTGAGAATAACCAGTGTATACAGCTATATATAATAATAACAAAAAATATCCATCAGGTAATCAAAAGGTAAAAAAAACTATTACTGGAGCACCCCCACATGAAAAAAACAAAAGAAATTTTTTGGCTACAAAGTAATTCGTGATTGTATGCTGAGCCAAAACATAAAATCACTACCAAAAAAATATTAACAACAAAAATGTACATAAATACGATACACTCTTGACACACTATAACACTTGGGTCACAAAAATTGCATGAGCCTATGATGGACCAAGACCTAACTACGATAGAGCATGTAAATAAATGCATAAAATGTATGCAACCTTTTGCCATCATTCCAAAGGTATAATATGTGTAGTCAACTTTGCACAACCTTCTCTTACAAAAATGAAACATTTGCGACGTAAGTGCACACTAGAGAGCGATTTGCGGCCTCTGCTGATGTGGAGGGAACAAGTCATTGTTGAGCCAGATGCAATCAATCCAACATTGCCGAAAGACAATTCCAGAGGAGGCGAAAACAGGGTTTGGGCAGGAATCTCTCTCTCTCGGTGGTCGCATTGACCTGCATGTGTTCCAAAGAGGAACCCTGGCTGATGTAAGATATCGGGACGAGATCCTTGATCAATATGTACGCACATATGCTGCTGTTATTGGCAACGAATTCTTTCTAACGGATGATAATGCAAGACCTCACCGAGCTGTGCTCGTAGAGGATTAACTTGAAGGTCACGATTTGGAGCGAATGGAATGGCTGGCTCGATCTCCCGACCTGAATCCGATAGGGCATGTTTGGGACTACCTTGGCGGCCCAGGTCATTACATGATCTGGAACAAGGTTTGCTCCGTATCTGATCCTCGCTTCACTATGGCAGCATAGAAAGTCGGTGGCGACTATGCATTACAGCTAGATGTGGACATATTCCTTATTAAAAACAGTTTTTTTGTGTCTCAATGACATTTTCCCACGAAAAACTGTGATGTACTGTTTTCTCCAATAATGGGGTTTTCTGTCAAGAGTTCTTTTTTGTTGTAACTCGTGTAAATTATATAATCGAAAGGGTTCTCATCTGTAGGAGATGCGTTTCTAAAGAACACTGCAAGGAAAGTCTTTTCCCTCACACAGAGGATGAAAGATTTCTCTCTGTAGGTACGAAAAAGTCTTTTTTAAATGAAGGCGTTCAGAACACCTTTATTCACATATCGTGCGGACCAAAAGACTTTCCTCTGAGGATTAGGAGGTGCACTCAAATTCCTTGCTCAGAAAATCTTTTCTCACATATAATGCAAGAGAAACATACCTGTGTGGGTGCGGAGATGTTTTTTTAAATTACCCTGTTCAGAAATTTGTTTCTCACATACAGTGCATCCGAAAGGTTTCTCTCCCGTGTGGACGCGGAAATGTGTTTTTAAATGACCCTGGTCAGAAAATGTTTTCTGACATGCAGTGCATGCGACAGGTTTCTCTCCTGTGTGGATGCGGAGATGTGCATCTAATTGACTCTGTCGACAAAATTTTATCTCACATACACTGCATGCGAAAGGTTTTTCTCCCGTGTGGATGCGGAGATGTCTTTTTAAATTACCCTGTTCAGAAAATGTTTTCTCACATACAGTGCATGCGAAAGGTTTCTCTCCTGTGTGGACGCGGAAATGTGTTTTTAAATGACCCTGGTCAGAAAATGTTTTCTGACATGCAGTGCATGCGACAGGTTTCTCTCCTGTGTGGATGCGGAGATGTGCATCTAATTGACTCTGTCGACAAAATTTTATCTCACATACACTGCATGCGAAAGGTTTTTCTCCCGTGTGGATGCGGAGATGTCTTTTTAAATTACCCTGTTCAGAAATTTGTTTCTCACATACAGTGCATCCGAAAGGTTTCTCTCCCGTGTGGACGCGGAAATGTGTTTTTAAATGACCCTGGTCAGAAAATGTTTTCTGACATGCAGTGCATGCGACAGGTTTCTCTCCTGTGTGGATGCGGAGATGTGCATCTAATTGACTCTGTCGACAAAATTTTATCTCACATACACTGCATGCGAAAGGTTTTTCTCCCGTGTGGATGCGGAGATGTCTTTTTAAATTACCCTGTTCAGAAAATGTTTTCTCACATACAGTGCATGCGAAAGGTTTCTCTCCTGTGTGGACGCGGACATGTGCTCTTAAGTTACTCTTATCAGAAAATGTTTTCTCACATACAGTGCAACCGAAAGGTTTCTCTCTCGTGTGGACGCGTAGATGTCTTTTTAAACTCCACTTATCAGAAAATGTTTTCTCACATACAGTGCATCCGAAAGGTTTCTCTCCCGTGTGGATGCGGAGATGTGCATCTAAAACACTCTGTTGAGAAAATTTTATCTCACATACACTGCATGCGAAAGGTTTCTCTCCCGTGTGGACGCGGAGATGTGCTCTTAAATTACTCTGTTCAGAAAATGCTTTCTCACATACAGTGCATGTGAAAGGTTTCTCTCCCGTGTGGACGCGGAGATGTGCTCTTAAAGTAGTCTTATGAGAAAATGTTTTCTCACATACAGTACATTCGAAAGGTTTCTCTCCCGAGTGGATGCGGAGATGTGCATCTAATTGACTCTGTTGAGAAAATTTTATCTCACATACACTGCATGCGAAAGGTTTCTCTCCCGTGTGGACGCGGAGATGTGCTCTTAAAGTAGTCTTATGAGAAAATGTTTTCTCACATACAGTGCATCCGAAAGGTTTCTCTCCCGAGTGGATGCGGAGATGTGCATCTAATTGACTCTGTTGAGAAAATTTTATCTCACATACACTGCATGCGAAAGGTTTCTCTCCCGTGTGGACGCGGAGATGTGCTCTTAAAGTACTCTGATCAGAAAATGCTTTCTCACATACAGTACATTCGAAAGGTTTCTCTCCCGTGTGGACGCGGAGATGTCTTTTTAAACTACCCTGTTGAGAAAATTTTTTCCCACACACAGTGCAGACGAAAGGTTTCTCTCCCGTATGGGTGAGATGTGGTTTAAAACCATTCTGTACAGAAAATCTTTTCTCGCATAAGGTGCAGGTGAAAGGTTGCTTTGTATGGGTACAGCGAGGATTATCAATAATGTGGTACAAATGATGCATATTTAAGTCGGCCAACTGTAAAAATATTCCATCACAGAAATTACATTTAAAAATTACTTCTTCGGTGGGAGGGGGAATTTGCGCACTGAAACATTTGGTTTAAAGTAATTCTACACGTCTCACTTGGAGTGTATTCATTCTCGGCTTGAGTAGGGTTCTGCTCGCAGGAATGACATTTGTTGGACAGTCTATTTACGCTACAATACACATTTGCCCTTCTGGCATGTCGACGTTCCTTTACTCGATGATTAGAAACTGTAACTGTCAGCAATACGTCGACTTTCTGAATCTGCAGACACCACAAACATTTTAGTTTCGCATCTAACAATCTGTACGCAGAATCTGCAAAGAGAGGAGAAAGGAATTTGAATGAGATATATTAACACTATACCATCACGCTTTTTTTCTTATTTTTCAATAGGGATGAGACATCGATGTCGATGTTTTAATAAAAACATTGAAACCGATGTGTTTTTAACATCGATGTTTTTTTAAATGAAAAAGTACCATAATAAAATATTTAACCACGTAGCATAATTTTCACTCAGTAAATGTAAGTCTGAATTCTGAATAGGGCGAATACAAAAGGGGGAACGATCCCCTAGCAACAAGACGATTGGAATCAACAACCAATGAATCAGTCGGAGTGCTTAGAATGTTCTTGATACTCCAAAACCTTCCATGGAGTTTTATTGTACAGTGATTTCCGCTTATAAGAATGACGTTTGTTATTACTGTTTTTGATTCTTATAAGCGGTTGATTCTTATAACCGAAACTTCCTTTGGACAGGCACACATACAAAAATATATACTTGTACATATATATAAACACACAGGCACAAATATACATAATTTACCATTAAATACTCTTTAATTTACGTTATTTATCATTTATTAAAATTATTTTTTATAATTTTAAAAATACTCAATTTCTAAACAAATACTATAACTCAATTTCTAGACCTATAAGTAACAACACATGATTATAAAATCAACAAGAGGCAGCTTCTCTTTGACTACACTTTGGAAGAGCATCATATCTAATTAACAAGTTCTGTTTTTCAGAAAAACTAAGAGTTTTCCTTGTTTTTATCATATTTGAATTCGACTATCAAAAAGTTCTAACACTAACTGGCAATTTTGTTAGAAAACTAAAGTGAATACTAGCGACGTATGCTTATTACAGTCTCAGACGAAGACTCACTTTATAGCTTACGTTTCACGGTTTGATTCACGTGAAACGTTTGATTGAGCATCTGGTTCATCTGATTCAGCAAAATGGATCCGTTTACGTTTCACGGTTTGAAGTGCTGAATCCACTGTCCCGTTTGCGTAAGTGATGGTGGATTGCCAGTTAGTGTTAGAACGGATATTCGCGGAAGATTTATGTGTTTCAGGGTCCAGAAATCCGCAACCAGGAAGTAAGTGGTGGTAAAAAAGCCTGTCTGGAGAAAAGCGAAATCGGACCCGGGCGGGTTAGATGCCCCTGGGTAAAGCTAATAAGACAGTGTTTAGCAAAAACGTATAAGGAGAAACTCTTATGTTATGTCTAAAGGAATGTATTTTACGACTGTTTTCCACCCCAAAGTTTTATCAATCTTTCTTTTCAAAAACTTAAGAAAGAATTTCGTACCTTTTGAGAGTTCAAGTGGCATTTTTTGGAAAAATGAAAGGAAGGCGAAAATTGCAAACTGATTATTATAACCGGTGGATTGATTCTTTAAAGCGGAAATTTTAACATGGAAATAATACATTTGTTTTTGTTTTTGCGATATTGATTCTTATAAACGGTTGATTCTTATAACCACTGATCACTATAAGCGGTGGATACTGTATTAATAGTATAAACACGAGAGCAGCCATTTAAGTTTTTGTTTTGCTCTGGTTTTATATAAGTTAGCGTTAATATTATTAGTAAAATGCCTCCCAAAAGTACCGTTTGGAAATATTTTTGCAAAACCTCTGACAAATTGGCGGAATGCAATATTTACCTCAAAACTTCAAGTAATGCAATATAAGTCCCTCAAAAATTTTGGCAATACCACGAATTTATCTGGACATTTGAAGACGATAAATGGCAATATTTACAATGAGTATTTTGAGTCATCAATGAAGCCCAAGGCAAAAAGTAAACCACCCAATCCAGATGCTGCGGCCCCAGCTATTCCAAGCACTTCGTTGACTGAAACGGAACATAGGTCAGAAACCGTAAGTTCGTATTTCACTATTCCTACGTTCCCTCGAAAAACTTTGAAAGACAGTTCCACAGTTGTGATTTCTTTTAAAGATGGTGGAGATACGCACAGCAAGTTTCTCAAGCAATTCTTTACATAATTTGTAGAGATTCTCAGCCGATTTCAATCATTGAAGACGAGGATTTTAAACACTTGTTAAAAGTAACTGTGCATTTATATAGTGTTCTATCACGAAGAACAATAGATTCAATGATAGATCAGAAGTACGAAACAGTGTCATTTATGTTAAAAGAGCGATCGAGCAATGTCTCAAATGTGTCTCTCACAACAGATATTTGGACGGAAACTTACCGGACGAGAAGCTTTCTTGGAGTAACAGCTCATTTTATCGAAAATTGGGTACACGAGTCTGTAATTCTCGGAGTTCAAAAGCTACATGAAAATCTGACATTACAAAATCTGGTTGGTTATCTCACAGATACTTGCTCAGAATGGGAATTAAAACCAGATAAAGTTACAACTGTCATTTCAGATGGGGGACTAACATTGCAAGTGCAGTGGAAAAAGCATTTGGGAAAAAAAACACAGCCACTGTTTTGCCCACTTTCTAAACTTAATGGCACAAAAATCTCATGAATCCCTACCAGAGCTGTTTCAATTATAGATAGAGTGAAAACCATTGTGAAAGGGTTCTAGCATAGGGTGGTAGGAATTGATGAAATTAGGAAAAAAACAGAACTCATGCTGATTCAGAGCGTATCGACAAGGTGGAATTCCACTTTTTACATGTTAGAAAGATTCCTTCAGTTGGGGGAGGTTGTTGGAAGTATTGTTAACTTCAATAAATCGGCTCCGCCAATGCTCTCAGCCACGGAGATGGAGTTTTTACAAGAATTTTGTACATTATTCAAATGTACAGAACTCGCAACAACACAAGCATCAGGAGAAAAGTTCGTCACAGCAAGCTGTGTTATACTGATATAGTAAAAATGATGCGTAATAAAATAAATGCAGTGTCCTGCGGTTCATAGCTGCGAAAAAAGCTGAAGGAAAGTGTTCCAGCTCAATGCAATAAGAGATTTGGTGGCATTGACAACTGTCAATTTTTTGCAAATTGCATCTTTATTGGATCCACAGTTTAAAAATCTTCACTTCCAAGACAACGCAGTATTGGGTACGTGGATCAGGAAGCTTAACAATGAGATCATAGAAGAGAGTGAATCATCTGATTCTGAGGACGCACAATTGTCTCCAACACCAGCTTCCTATCCACATAAACCAATTTTTGTAAGATAGTGACAAATTTAAAACTCAACAATATTATTTAGATATATGTATTTATTATTCTGTGCAGTACAGGATACTTGGGAGGATCACCACAAGATGGTAAAAGATAACTGGAGTGTAAGAAAGAGATCGGAGCTATTGGGGGAACTTGACACAGGAAGTTTGTGTCGGTACTTGCAGTTTACTTCAAAGCTCCTGTTTTAAAACTAATAAAAAACCCTCTCACATTTTACTCTGATAATTATAAGAATTCTACATTAGTTAAAGTTACAATTAAGTATTTGTCAGTAATGGCGACATCCGTCCCATCAGAAAGTTTTTTCGCTAGCTGGTGGGATAGTTAGTGGAAAAAAGAAATAGACTTCAAGGGGAAAATTTAACAACCTTCTTTTTTTAGCTGTAAATAATAAATATAGGGCATATAATTATATGCCCCAATAATTGTTATTTACAGTAAAGAAATAATAAGCTTGGTCAGTTTTCCCCCCATACCCTGGTTTTGCATCAGTACTTCAAATTGGTGGAAATATATGTAATTTTCTTTTGTATTATTTTTTTGAAAATGAAATATTTGTTAATAAAATGTTTTGTTTTATTTTTTTATATTAAACTCTGTTGAACCAAACTCAAAATTCTTTTAAATGATTTTGCCTTATACTACAGTTGGTTCTCTGTTTAACGACGCTCTCTATTTAAAGATGATATTTCCCTCCGACGTAAAAAAGTTCTATTTAACGACGATTTTTTCTTAAATGATAAACTTTTTCTTCAACATTTTATTTACAGGAGGGTTACTTTCTGTGGGGGAGTTTGGTTTCAATAACAGACACAGAATTTCCTTTGTTGCAATCATAGACTTGTTGCAGTGAAAAAAAACCGGGGGAGGATTACTGTTTCTCGGAAGATCGAACATTCTTCCCTGGTGGATCGAATTTCTTAGTGCGGGTGTGGAATCACTCTATTGTACCTACCATGTTCTCATGTGATTTACGAACTGTCCAAAAGCACCCCTCTCTCACTCCTTCTGGGAAGTACGTGTTCATGTTTAGAGAATTCATGGTTGTGTGTAGGAGCTCATTCTAGTACGAATACGAGGTGAGCAGAGCAAAATGGCATCAAAGCGAAAGCATCTTACGCTACACGAAAAAGTGAAAATTATCGAAAACTGGGAAGAAAGTGTTGGAATAACAAGTCCAATTCGCAAGACAATTTCAGCTACCCGAGTCTACTCTCAAAGGCATTTTAGCAAGCAAAGAGAAAATTCTTGAAGCAGCACAAAAATTTGGTTTGGGATCCAAATCCAAATGGCAGAAAATTCAATGTGGCCGATCAGAAGAGTTTGAGAAGGCAGTCCTGCAATGGTTTCGTCAAGCAAGAGCATCTAACATTCCAATTTCCGGAGTGATATTTAAAGAAAATGCTATTATTCTGGAAGAAAAGTTTGGAATGCAAAATTTTCAGGCTTCGGCTGGTTGGCTAACAAAGTTCAAAGAAAGATACGGGCTTGTATTTAAAAGCATATCTGGCGAAAGTGGCTCCGTAGATGAAAAAATAGTGGATGAATGGAAAAAAGTGCTGAAGGGGATATTAGATGGATATGATGAGAAGAACATATTCAATGCAGATGAGACGAGCCTATTGTACAATATGGTGCCTAATAAAACCTTAACGTGTATGGGCGAAAAGTGTTTTGGTGGAAAACACAGTAAGGAACGATTGACTGTTTTACTGTGCACTAATTTGGATGGATCTGAGAAATTTCCACCACTAGTTATAGTGGTGGAAAATCAAAATAGGCAAATCAAAGCAACCAAGGTGTTTTAAGAATATCACCAGGAAACCTTGTGAGTACCGCAATAACAATAAAGCGTGGATGACATCACAAATTTTTATTGACTGGATTAGAAAATTTGATGCAAAAATGCATCGAGAAAAGAGAAAAGTTTTACTTTTAATCGACCGATGCACTGCACATACTCCAAATATCCCTGGACTTACAAATTTGACTATCCATTTCTTACCAGCTAATTGCACTAGCAAGTTGCAGCCATTAGACCTGGGTATCATTCGCAGTGTGAAAGCATACTACAGAAAGTCTTTAATTAGGAAATTAATAAAGAATTCGGCTGACAGTATAAAAATTAGAAAATTTACAATGTTGGAAGCAATGCACATGATAACATCAGCATGGAAAGAAGTTTCTTCATCCACAATAAAAAACTGCTTTCGCGTTGCTGGAATTCACAAAGAACTTGTAGTGGAACTGCAAAGTACGGATGTAGAAATCAACGAAGATGACATTACCCCTGAAGAATGGAGCATTCTTGTTGAAGATGAGGATGTTTCAATTCAAGATTTCTACAATTGTGATAAATATGTTTTAACAACAGATTTCAGAAATGTATAACAAATTTATGAAGATATTGTAAACGAAAACACAGTTTCTGCTCTAGATGTTCTCCGACGCTATATTACATCGAAAATGGAAGGTGACTCATTTAACATTTTAGAAAATCTGAAAAAGAGAATAACGAAAACAAGGCGAATGAAGGAATTAACACTTTTTGAATTTTTTAAAACGTAATTTATTGTATTGTTTGTACTCTTTTTTTTCAGTGTAATTTAAAATAACTTTTTGTGAATGAAATAATGATGATAATAAAAATAACATTTTTAAATATATTAAGAAATATACTGACAGTCCTAAGCCTGTAAAGTGTGAAGGGAAATGTTATTTTTTCACAAATTCTGTTTAAGGACGATCTCTACGTAAGAGCGATTTTTCAAGGTCCCTTGAAAGTCGTTAAACAGAGAACCAACTGTATATTGATATGAAACCAATCCTTTTGTCTTGTGATACAGTATGAACTTCAGATTTTTTTTTTTTACTAAATTATTTAAGCCTCGTGGAAGTATATTATTCTCCAACTTGAAAATAAATATGAGAATAATTTTTCACATTCAACCAGTTTAAATTAGAAAACATAACACATTTTTCTTTATGGCTTTCGTCCTATCAATTGTTTTTATAGAAATAATTTCTTTCTTAATTTTCCGGTAAAATTAATAAAATCCATCATGGACATTCTGAGATATATGTTGACTCTAGCAACCAAGTTTTTATCATTTGTGTCAGTCCAATCAGAGAGTAAAATTAAATCCCCCCCTCGCACGTCTAACCAAAGTAACATTAATGTTAGAGGTTACTAAACCAGTTTTAAGAAATCGATGTTCTAAAACATGGATGGTTTTGGGGCGATGTTTTACTAGCATCGATGTTTTAATATTGAATATCGATGTTTCAAAACATCGATATTTTCCTATTGCAAATCTTAATTTTCAGCAAAAAAAGTTTTCAGGAGGGAATGCTGGGTGATTGCTGCTAATTGTAGTGTAATGTAATTACAGCTTTGAAAAAAAGGCATTTTTTGGAAATTCTATATTGAAAAAATATGGGTGTATCCTAATTTTCTCATATTTTTCTATCAACTTGACGCTGCGCGACCAGCATGGTTGCTTTTAGTTCTTTTGCAAAACAACTCAACTGAAAGTAACATATGTAAGGAATGTTCATAATATACGTCATCATAAATATACGTTGTTAAGGGGTATTCTCTATAAGGCTGATTCTAAAACATCGGGATTCAAAAATGTGAATTTCCATTACTTCAGAACAGAGTTAAAATAAGACTGACAAACCCGACACCAATGATTTTAAAAATGACATCCCTCTGTGTAGGTACTATTTTTGAAAATTAAGATATCTACACTTCATCATTACATCACATAACAAATTGTTGAAGAACAATTTTTCCACTTAAAAGATGGAGTAAAAATTCAGGAAGAACTAAAATATAGTGTGGATTGCATCACTCTCTGTATGTAATATTATTTACAATTCATATATCTCCACTTAATCATATCAAATAATAAATTATTGGGAAAATTTCTTCACTTATAAAATGGAGTGAACATTCAGCAAGTACTGAAAGAAGTGTAGAAAATTAACTATTACTGGCTGTCGGTTGCTATGCCGGCGACGATTAAGCCTAACCTCGCGATCATTTATGCTTTCTCTTAACCCATTAACCGCCAAAAGTATAAGGGGTGAATTTTTTTTATACAAATAATATTGGCTATTCATTTGAACATATAGCACATTAATTTATGGGTAGAATAACAAAGCTGGTCTTAACTTTCGAAAAATCGAGTGTTGCGTTCGCGCAACGTCAGCGGAATAAGAGTATTGACATTAAGTGAGTTCAACTGAACTTCTGCAAGGTTTTCTTTGATTTGAGCACTGGGAATTTTTTTAACTTTGTTACACTTTAGAAAGATAATGATCACTTTACAGGTACTTTATTTATTATAAATATTTAGCTTATTTTTCCTTTACAAAATTACTTATTATATCCAGAAAACAGTTTCTATCACAAAAAGCTTCACTACTTATCACGATGTAGAGTAACGTGACGAACTTTACATGGATAAATTGTCTGGCTATGGCATTGTTTACTACGCAGTCTTCTGCTGTCTTCGGACTTGACAATAAAATGTCCACGTTCTCCACGTAATGGCTTTTGCATGCTGAATGTCCATATCAAGAGATCAGTAAATTTCTTCCTGATGTAAAGAATAATATCCCGTCGGCAACAATATTCCAATGAACTGTCTCATGTAGGCTTCAGATGCTAAAAAATGGGGGTGATTCTTTTGTTGGGCACATGAGTTTGTCTATTCGACGAGAAGGGAATAAACCTCTGAGCCAAAGAGAAGATCAAAAATCTCTGCACTAGTTTTATCTTGTATTATACTTTTCATAGTTCCGATTTGATCTTTTTCTTCATTTTTCGGCTGAGACATATTCAATGGTCCCTTCTTTATCCATTTCAAACCTTCAGTTTTTGTTTTTTTAATTTTTTCGAAAAACTTGTACTGCTTTTAGGAGGCAAAAACTTCTTTTTTACTCACACTTCAATTTCGACAGCATGGTAAATCATCATTGTCACTATTCAAAATATTATCATTTCCTTCTTCATCACTAGCCTCTGCTGTCTCTGGTAGAATAACAACAATATCAGTTTCATTCTCGTCATCATTATCTGAATCTTCGTCGAAAATTCGTTGAAGAACTTCTTTAAACGTAAAGTATCTAGTTTTAGGCATTTCTATAACCACAGAACGGGGGAAAGTTCCACGGAGTAAAACGTCACATGTGAATAAGGAAACTACCCTTATCCCGCTGACGTTGCGCCAACGCAACACTTTTTTTCCTCCCCCACCCAAACAAAATCAACCGATTGATGGAATGTTCTGATAAACTTTGACCTTAGCTAAAAATAGATCACCCCTAAAGCTCACGTTTCTCTCCCTATATTTCTTCTGTGAAAAAGACTAGGAGAAAGTTCTCGTTCAAAAATGCTTAACTAACTGTCTAAGTTTCGAACTCGTTAATTAATTAAAAGAACAGTTGAAGGCAAATATTTTTCAATTCGATTATTAACCCTACTCAAAAACTACTGTTAATATAAAATTCATTTGATAGCTACATTTTTATACGCATTTATTTTGGCCGTTGCGTCAACGCAACACCAGCGGTTAATGGGTTAATGAATTATTTCTTCTTCGCTTTCTTTATTGAGACTATTCCCAATTTTCATTTGATTTCAACTTGCTTTTGAGCATTCCTGATTTCAGTGCGTAAATCCATGTTGACAAGCGGTTGCAAACGACCGCTAATGTTTACATCTGGTAGTTGCAGCCATTGCCATTCGGAGTGCAGAAATATCGTCGAATTTTGTGCCGCATACCTACGCGTTATATATATATATATTGTTTTAAAAAAATTATTCAAGTTTATGTGAGGTTTTTAATTAAAGTTTAATTTTCCTAAAAAAATTATGTTTTTCCATTTTTATATTTTTCAGAAATTTAACAAACAATTTTTTATATATCCGGATTTTGGCACGTCTTTGGCAGTAATTTTTAAAATTTTCTCTATTATGCAGGATGGATATTCAAGGTTACATAAGGTTCTAAATTAAAATTCTTTCTTGATAATGTTCCTTCATGCTTTCCCATGGATAAAATGTCTTCATTTTCTTTTATATTCACAGTAAATGTTCGGCCAAAGAGCCCTTAACAAAATTTATGACTAAAGAGAAATGCTCGGGAGTTATGACATTGAGTAGAACTGCAAATGTTTTTCCAATTCTGCTTTGCATACATCTACTCGACGAGCTATGTAAGCATAGAGGAGACTACTACCTAATAAATGCACTAGAAATAAATATGCATGCCTATAAAAATGTACACTGACACTACAAATGTGAATTGGGGACTTACATTTGAAACACTCTTGAAACTTGTTGCCGATAATATTAAAATAGTTTGCTATAAATCTGGCAAACTTGAGATAAAAATGAAATTACATAAATTAAGAATAATTCGAATTGCATTCTGATGATCTTAAGTTACCTTTATACTAGCTATTAAAATAAATAAAACAACTGAGTGATAGATAGAATAGTGGAAAACATTTTTGTTCTTACAGTAATCTCATAACATCTTTCATTGTGTGTATCAAGTCAGTAATTCTAACATGAATTAAATCTCTTAAAAGTATAAGTAAATTAAAAACAAAATCTGTAGTCACATGAAATTACTTACATGAAAATAAAACTGTTTAGTTCATATAGAAATATGTTATGATCTTTTTACAAAGTACTTCCCATAAACTATTTTTCCTTTCACATCTTCCAAATTAAGGAAATTTCACACATTATATATAATAATAAAAAAATTAAATCCTTAGAAGTAATACACTTGACAGGAATAAGAAAAATAACTTTTCTCTATTTTGTACACATAAGCTCAGGTGAGGATACTGGCAAAACATTTATTGTCTTTATATCCAACAAATGTGACAAAAAGAAAAAGATGTTGCCTAACAAACGAATTATTGTTACTTTCAACATAAATTATACAACAAAATTCTTTTATATAAATCTCATTGGAGTATCAAATATTTAGTCACTGGTATAAAGCAGCTAAGAATAATAATGAATTGTTGAGCTTATACCAGAATGCAAAGAATCAGAAAACTCAAGATATCTGGCATATAGGTTTTGGATTAGGAGCATTTGAAACTTTTATAATATAACTACCCATTTCTTCAGGTAGAGTTACAACTTATAACATTTGTGATTAGATTACAGAGTACAAGAGAGAAAGAATTTAAAGCAATTTTATTCAAATTCAATTAACTTTGTCAACAAACTTAATGTTTTCATTAGAAGATTTTCATAAAATTCTGAGCCACTTTCAAGTTCCTCAACAAATCATCAATTATAAATATATCAGATATAAAAAAGGAAAAATGAGGTGCAAGAAAATGTACACAACACCACGAATATGCTAACATAAATCTGCATTGAGCTGTGAACACAAATGTATTTGTACCTATGAATACTAAAATCACATTCTCACCATTTTTAATGGCAATGCTCATGACATGTTAGATTTTCAAGGAAGTACTAGACATAATTCAGATTTATCTGGTTCCCAGACTAACAATTACTCATTTACACTTTGGAAGCCTTCTGTCATCTAAATTTGTTCCTACAGAATTAACCTTTTACACGCCAATGTTCCCAAAAGGGAACTTGAACTTCAAAATTCTGTGAAAAATACAATTTTATTCATATTGCTCTATAAAAATTATTACTTAGAACGAAGATATGGATTGATTTTTTGGCATCGAGGTTATATTAATAAAATAAATAGTGTCTAGGGGAAAAAAATCGTAACTTTGGCTTTTTTCTAACTTTTCGTCGAACAAAATTCGTATAAAATTCCAAATTCAACAAATGACTTTAAAATTAAGAGGGAGTAATTAAAAATGATCATTTTCTTGGTAGAACATAAGTTATAACAATAAAGATTAAATTTTGTTGTTACTATTAGATGAAATATTTGCATGTTCCCAAAAGGGAACATTGGCGTGTGAAGGTTAGTTTTTCAACATAATTCAGTTCTTTTGATTACAGTGCATAAGAGTATTGATAAAACTTTTTTGAATACAAGAGCTATTAGTACGTATCAAGGAAATATGTTTATGACTGTGATCTACTTTCATTATCCCTGTTCACCCCTACCCCCCTCTCCCCCACGTGTGTGGAGGAGAGGGGTAGGGGGACTCCGATGGGTCTGAAGTGGATTACTCATAGCTGCCGCTGAAAAACACGTGTTTGTTGATAGTTAGACGTTGTTTATGACTCTATTGGAGGGGCACATAATATGTTGGAAAACACGTGATTATGAGTTATCATTATTTTCCTTTACTCTCTTTCTTCAGTTGAGAGAGGATATGTCACTTCCAATCTAAATTGAGTATAGATGAATCCATAGTGCCCTGTTACGGTCATCATTCGGCTAAATTGTGTATACTGGGTAAACCAATATAATTTGATTTTAAAATATGGATGTTGTGTTCCAGCAGTGGCTATCCATATGCTATGAGAATCTATAGTGGAAAAAGTTTAGAAATAGAAAACTCTCTTCTTGGATCCTCTTGGAGTTGTGTGGGAGCTTCTATCCAGTGTTGAAAATCCAGAGATGCATGACATTTTCATTGACAACTTTTTCTCATCACGCAAGCTGTTTACTGAGTTGTCTGAAAAGGGTTTCAAAGCAACTGGCACGATTCGGGAATTTCGGACAGGAAGATGCTTTCTCAAATCACAAAAGGAAGTATCAAAATGGCAAAGAGGAAATTTTGAGTACCGAAGTGATGGTCAAGCTTATATTTGTCGCTGGACAGTGCTGTAGTAGCTATAGCATCCAATTATTCGACCCATGAGCCTATCGGTAAAAACAAGTGATTTTGTCAAGCACAAAAAAAAAAAGAATTGATGTTTCTCAGCCACATCTGATAAAAATGTATAATGAGGAGATGGGAGGTGTCGATTTACTAGATAGATTTCTTGGATCATATCGACCTATGTTTAGAAACAAAAAATGGTATTGGAGTCTATTAAGCGATGCGTTAAACATGGCTTTTGCTGCTGGATGGATTTTGCATTTACATTCGCACAAAGGTACAACAGCAGAACTATCGCATCTCAATTTCAGGAGAGAAGCAACTTTGTGTTTGCTTCGCATGAAATTGAAAATCCACTCTGTTCCTGGACCTCATGCACATTGCTATGAATCTTTGAGACAATCAGATGCACATTTTATTGTGCCATCAGCACAAGGATGTTGTGTTGTATGCCAAACGAATACTAGAAATGAATATTTTGTGTGAGAAAAGACTGCATGAGAAATACTTTCCTACCTACCATGGACAGTAGAAAACACGTAGAGCAAAAAAGCTAAGAACAAAAATCTTTTTTCATTTTCTTTTACTTATTTTAAAGAATTTCGGTAGGTTTTTTTTATTTCTCCTTGTATTTTTTAGATTTTCATTCATATTATCATTGTGCTGTGAATTTTTACACAAAGATTATCTGTTACTTCCTTTTTTCTAATGGTTTTTCAATTGTTTGATTAACATGCTAATAAATAATTGTAAAATTGATTAAATATAGTAATTCTTGCTCATCAACTGTAAAATTAATTTTTAAAAAATTTAGTGGGAAAATTTTTTCTTTCGAAATCTTCGTTGCACCTCTTGACTAGTTAAGGTGGTGTAGCACTTGAGCACCACCACGGCTCGACCCCGACTATTTTCTGCTTAACCTGTGCTATTACTCAATAACTTTTAGAAATTTACTTATAACTATTAAAAAATTGGGTACAGCAATCGAAATTTGAATGTAAGGGTCGTTAATCATATTATATAAAAATATGTGGAAAAACTAAGTGTTTCCCGCCAATGTTCCCTTTTGGGAACATGATATAAATCATATACAAAATTTTTTTTTTTTTTTAAACTACTCATAGTTCTTATGTTTGAGTTTTAATGTGATTTTTATCAATAAATAGTTTGTGTTACCTTTCGATCATAGTGCGGCGTGTAAAAGGTTAAAGCGTGAAGTAAATCTCACATATTAGGCAGAAGCAAGAGGAGATTTATAATATTCACAAAAATCTAAACATAGAAATCCACTAAGAGCTAAAAATAATAGGATGGTTTCCCTGCCCTGCATTTTCACTGCTATGCATATAAAGTATCTTTCATGCCTGCAGTGTATAGCTTCTTTACAGAACAAACTGAAAATCGAAGGGAGAAAATTGGCCTTTTAGAGTAAAATCTCGCCACAATAGTACAAATATCGTACTTCATACATATTTTTTAACAACAGACTTTACGAATCACAAATCATTGTATTCAGACTACAGAGAATTGTGGAGACTGGGTCATAAAAGTTTTTTGAGGTAATAAATTTGTTGCTTATTCTTGTAGCAAGTTAGGAGCAATTAAACCCAGAAGCTGAAAATAGAAGATCTACCACAAATATTCACTTGTGAAAAGAAACACAAAAATTTTGAAAGTTTCTGAAAAACTCCTTTAAATAGTTGAAGGGTTTAATACAGCTAAATACCTGACTGAAACTGGAATTGCCAAATGATGATTCAATGAGATAACATGCAATGTGAAAGATGCAAAATGCCCATAACTTTTCTGCCCTGATTTACCTGTCTATATCGAACCAACAAATTTTGGCTACTAGTCAGAGTTCTCATCATAAAATTTTAAAAAGTCTGAAATCAAACTGCCCACAGTTCACCACAGAATTAAAATTATATGAATAATCATAAGACAACTTCAGGAATACTATGCATAAAAGGATATAGAATATATAAAGAATTATTTATGAAAGGCAGGGCTTGCTTTAATACGATTAGATTTATTGGAAACAATAGGGCTCCATGCTAGTACAAAGCCGCACATGAAGAAAAATTTAAAATGTCTGAAAAGAAGTACTGTAATCATTTACAAACCTTCTAGAATGCCGGACAAAATATAGCCACTCTGATTTCAAACAAGTTTTAGTCGGAGCCACAGAGCTTGCAACTTATTTAGAAGTCACTCCAGAATTTCCGAAAACACATTTACCAAACTGAAAAAGGATATTTAATTACAAGTGTGAACCAATAAGTAACTGAAAAGAAATGTTTCAGGTGCATTGTTTTTAACAAATACTGTATAAAGCTAGAAAACTTAATTCAAGATGATTCCAAAGAATGAATACCAGGAACATGCATCGGTACTAGAAATTGTCTTGATAGATGTAAAAATGATACTGAATAACGACCAGATGAAGTCTATAAAAGATGTAGATATAGATAGCTATATGTTGGTCAAACAAATGGAAATATTAAAACCTATTATTTCGGAAACCCTATAAAAATTCTCCAGTTGCTGTAACCAAAAGCTACTGGCTTATCAAATGCTTTTATATTTGTAAAGACATTTTGAACAATTCCTGCAACTGTGGCACTGGGAAAAAGAAGGGTTTCAAGATTAAAATTAACTAAAATATACCTGAGGTCAACAATATCGTAGAAGAAACTCAACTGTCATGTAACAGTGTCTACAGCGCATGCAGAAACAAGAAAATTTAAATTTCATCAATTTGTAAATGATCTTGATGATTAAAAAAAAATATAGCAAAACTTAATTGTAATTATTTTTTTCTGTAAATAAAAAATATGTATTCTAGCTACTTTTTAGTTTTTCTTTTCCTATAAATGTACATAAAAAAAGAAAATATGACCACCTTCCTATCTTTTGTCTTTTATGCTTCATATTAAATGTTTATCATTTAATATATATCAGAATTTTGAAGGACCCCGCCAAAAATTCTGCAAGTTGGTCCCACAAGGACTGAGGCTGGCCCTGATCAAAGGCCCGAATGAGAAGAACTCGGATATCAAATTTTTCAGTGCAAAGTAATTAACTGTTATACTCTGTTATACTAATATATTAAGTTAGTGTAGCAATTTCCAAATTTTTAAATATTAAAAGGTAAAGTTCACATAAAATCTTCAAATTTTTTTTATTTATCTGGTTTCTATAAATTATGTTTAAAACAAAGTTATATGTAAACTAACTGTCAAGAAAACAGATAGTGAGTAAGAAAGTTCAACATGAAATGCAAAGCTATGTATATGACTGCAAAGGAAAAATTTTAAAAAACTGGCAAATGATTGACTTCTATTCAGAAAAATTTTTCAAACAGTTTTCACAAAAGAACTTGTACAGACAGAATGTTCATGCATATTTCCCTCATGCAAAATGAAAACTTACCACCTCAAATTTTCATGTTTTGGGCACAGTTATCTTTTACATAAATGGTTTAATATAATCCTAAAATATATGTTTTGAATTTTGCCCATCAAGAAATCTAATTCATTTCATACATATTCTATCACAGCATAATTATACAACACATTTCTAGAGGTTGAAATGTGGTTTTAAAAAATATCAAGTTATACAACAAAATAAAAAGTTCTCTGACAGAAGAATATGAAAAAGCAATGGTTAAACTGCAGATTGCTGCTCATGGTACCAGGCTGTAAAAGCTCACTAAGTTTATTGCCAGCTCATGATTTCCATAGAAAATTTAATTATTTAATTAGTGGTATATATACGTTTGCATGAAATTAACAGTGCATTTGGATTTTATTCTAATTTTAAAAAAATGAATGCACATAAATGATAGTTTCTTAAATTCGATAAGCTTTTGATGTTTTGACAATTTTATATTTTAAGCATGAAATTAAATTTAAAAAACTCCAATCACATGAGTGTTGCAAAACGTGCTGGATTTTTTATGGTCTCAAATTTGGTGATTATATAAGTATATGCCTTGTTTATGTTCTGTTGCTCTTGGGTTGTAATCTTTATAATAAATATTTTTATTATTTAGTTTTATGTTTTAACGGACTGCAAACCTGATGCAGCTAAGCTCTGCTCTTACATCACCGAAGGTCAGGAATTATATCTTAGAAATGCCATCTGTTTTTTTTCAGTTTCAACTAATTGAATTTTAATGATGATCACTTAGATGTCTTCAGCCAATGAAACTCGATATTAGCTCCAAATAATGAATTATACATTCAGTCAATGAAAAAGTTTTGAATCCCTTTCATAACATTTTTATTTTCCACCTTTTCAATCAATACCATTCAGAAGATGAGAACTTATCCTTGGTTATTCAAATGTGGTTTATAGTTATTATGCAAGGTCTGAGTGCATCTAGTAGTGCCTTTGTCAGTGTTTTTAAAATCTAATTTTTCAAATAAAGATTCATGATTTATGTTTTTAATTAATTTTGTACTTAGCTTTATAAATTGATTTTTATACTTTGTAAATATTTTACATTTAAATTTTTGCTCTAAAAAGTCAATAGTAATGCTATTAATGTTATTGTTTCTTTCATTCTTCTATATATGTTGAAATTATCTTGCTATAAACTTTTAATTTTACTTCATTTATTTAACAATTTTTGTAATTTGATGTTTTTTTCCCCTTAAATTATTTACATGTTTATTTTCTTGTTTTTAAGATAAAAGATAAAATTCTTGTATTTTGAATATATTGTTTCCCTACAACATTTTCTACAACCAATTGATACATTTTGGATGCTTTGCAAATATTTACCTTGCTTTAATTATTTATTCCTACTAAATGCTGTATTCAATATTTCTTTCTTAAAATATTCTACAGTTCTTTATTAGCTTCTTATTGTTGAAATTTCAGGTAAAAAGTTTTAAAACAGTGTGAAATAGTATTTTCCTAAATTTATCTTTGAAAGAACTTCACTTGGAGGAGTTTGACACCTTTTAGCCGAACGACACAGGATATGGAACTCTTCCCCGCATATTTTATCTTTTACTGCAATTATTAACAGTTCAAAATCATTTGTATGACTCATAACTTGCAAAGTCGTTAAATACATTATATCTGACTTATAAAATATACTTATAAATTTAGGATAAAATTGTAAATAATATTATTAGATTGGAAACTTTTAGCAATCTCTTGAAGTCATGAAGTGTATATTTTAATAGCACGCCAATGTATTAATCTACTTATTTGCTGAAAACAACAAACCATGCCTGAACATACAGTTTTTAACAGTTTAATAGTTATACGAATTGCAATACGATTAGTTACACGATTTGTAATTTAGCTTCACTCACAACAACAAAAATGGCTTAAAATGTAGATAACATGTATATCATTTTCAACATCTTAACAAAACAGTTCTGTCATACAATACAGAAAAAAATACCTGCAAATTAAACTTACTTGAATAGCTGTTTTATTTTCCCCAGCATCATCTGTATTATTATTTTAGTCTGTGATCCATACGAAAAGCTGCGAAAGTTTCTCGCCAAGGGCACAACTTTTTACATATAATTACTAAAATTATGGAGGGTTGAATGCAACATAAACTACACTCCTATAAAAATACCGTTGTTTGAGGTTAGCAAGAACTAACCGTTCACATTTCTCCTAAATAAACTTAAAATAAAATAATTTCACAGCTCTTATTCAAAGCATCATATTTTTATTTCAAAGATCCGTCCAACTCTCTTTTTACATAAGTTGCCACTTTTACAAAGTTAAACTATGAATAAATGATTACAGTTAAGGGCCTGTTCACATAGGAGTCCGTAGCGTTGCATTAAGGAAAATATGACGTTGAGACGAAAATAAATCAACATAGGCGTTAAAAATTTCATTGCTAATCATTTGAAGGCCTATGATTGGTTAATTTTCGTCTTAACGTCATCTTTTCCTTAACGCAACGCATCGGACTCCTATGTGAACAGGCCCTAACAGTTAAGTCTTGGTTCTAACAACCGTTGCTAAAGAATCAACAAATAATGAAAGGCAGTTACCTGTGATTAATCACTGTGTGTAATCACTGTTATCTGCAACCAAATCTGTGACTTAATCTTTGGCTTCGATAGCGTACATATTCATTCGATAGCGAGTATATTTATACTGACCTGTGGCAACGGTATCGCTTACTCTCGTAGTTTGTTCCTCATTGTGTTCAATTCTCAGTAATCTAAATAATTGAAAGAGAAATACAGTTGGCGACAAAATTTCTCAACTTTTAGAATGGATCATGAACTGAAATAACATTGATCTAGGTGCTAAAGAAATAACAAGTATTCAAGTAAGTTTAATTTACTGGTTATTTTTTCTGTATTCTATGGCAGGACTGGGGAAGAGTTCCGTATCCTGTGCCGCTTGGCGCTATTTGGCGCGGTTTCTGATTTTTCCGCGTTTGGCGGAAAACTTAGATTATTGCAACCTATCTAATCGACGCTATCTTTTTAGCGTCGCTTAGGCTTAAAACAGAACAAATAGAAACAAAATGAATTTTATAACTTACCAGATAGCCACTGTTTGAAGAAATAATAACTGTAGAAGGGACTTTGGGTAGTCTTTTTGGATTTGCCATTTAAAAAAAAAATAAAGAGAAAGATCCCCCAAAAATGCAATAAATTTCCAAAAAAAATTACGAATTTTCCCAATAATAACTACCTAAGTCATTTAAATAATCACATTAGTGTCAAAAAGTAATGGTTTAAAAAGTAGTTATAGTGCCGTCTGACTGACAAAAATTATCTGAATTAAAATAAAAAAAGATTAGAATTACAAAAAGTTCAAATTTTTCAAATAAAAGAAATAAAACTAAAATAAAAATGATAAAATTTCAAACAAAATCCACGGTAAGAATGTATTATATGATAAAATTTCGTAAGATCTCATAATTATTTACAATTTTATAAAAGTTAAAACCAGTGTATTAAGCAAAATTTTTTTAAAATACTACAAATTTTCCCAATCGGGACCATCTAGATCATTTTCTTCGTATTTCGTCAACAAACACAAACAAGAAAGCCCCATTTAAAAATACCAAACAAGAAAACCACAGTTAAAAATACACCATATTGAAATATTTATCGCCCCCAAAAAATCGCCAAATTTTCCGGCACAGTATATGGGACTTTTCCCCAGGACTGTTTCTTAAGAAGTTGAAAATGATATATATAATTCCTACATTTAACGTTATTTTTTTTGTGCATAAAGTTAAATGTTAATATAATACGTATACCTATTAAATCGTTAAATACTGCATGTTCAGCTATGGTATGTTATTTTCAGCAAATAAGTAGATTATTGCTTTGTGGTCGATTTTGGCGTGATATTAAAATATACGCCCAGCGATTACAAGAGATTGCTAAAAGTTGCCAGTCTGATTTTTCAGATTTTATTTACAGTTTTTATCGATACTATTCCGCTAGCGGGGACCCAATTCTTGCCAAGATAAAATGTTGGCGCTATACCGTTGGGGGACACCAGGTGTCGCCAATCATAAATGCTTATCCCAAAAACTGTTATCTTAATGTTTTAAAACTTTTAGCCTGACAATCGACTCTTTTTATGAAAATCCAACAATAAGTAGCTAATAAACAACGGTAGAATATTTTAATGAAAAAATATTGAATACAGCATTTATCTGGAGTAAATAATTAAAATAGCCTCAATATGGTTGGTTACCAAAGTGTCCAAAACGTATCAATCGGTTTCTAAAAGTAAGTCGAAATTTAAATTTTTTAAAAATATGTCGTAGGATAGTGTGGAAACAATGAACTCAAAATACAAGAATTTTATTTTCATAAAAATCTTAAATGCTATAAAATAAATATGTAAATACTTCAAGATTGACACATAAATATACAAACATTGTAAAATATAAATATAGTACATAAAATTTAAAAGTTTGTAGCAAGATAATTGCAGCGTATATAGAAGAATGAAAAAAAATATGACAATAGTATTAAGAACAAAAATTAAACGATATTTATTAAATAGTATTTAACAAAACTTAGTCTTATTTAATTTTAAATTTTAGAACAAAAATTAAAGTTAAAAATATTTACAAATTATAAAAATCAATTTATAAAAAGTAATAATCGAGATATGAATAACCAAGGATAAGCTCTCATCTTCCTGATTGTATTCCTTGAAAAGAAAGAAAATAAAACTTATGTAAAGAATTCAAAAGATTTTTCATTCACTCAACTTATAATTTGTTATCTGAAGGTAATTTCAAATGTCATTGGCTAAAAACATCTAAATGATCATCATTCATATTCGATTACTTAAAACTGAAAAAAACCAAGTGACATTTCTGAGATATAATGACTGACCTTTGGTGATGTAAGCAGGGAAAAAAACTGGATCAGGATTGCAGAGTATTAAGCCATTAAACTGAACAATAAAACATTTATTATATAGATTATAACCTATTTGAAGCAGAAAATAAATAAAGGAACCACTTCTATTATCACCTAATTCGAGGCTCTAAAAAATTCAGCATTTTCCCGAACATTCATGTGTTTTTTTTATTTCATTCCATGCTTAAAATATATTAAAATTGTTAAAACATCGAATCTTATCAAAGAGAACCTGAAGTACAATATTCATGCTGTTGTAGAGAGATTTAACTCCAAAGTGCCAATTTTGGTATTTTTCTCTCTTCAATTCTTCAGTTTCTTCTGTACAGAAGCTATACACTGCAGGCGTGTAAATATGCCTTACATGCTTAACAGGGGAAATGCGGTGGCAGACAATTGTTCTTTATGACCTAACCACCATATTTCTTTGTACTCTGAATACGATGATTTCTGATTCACTATGTCTGTTGTTAGAAAATAAGTCTGAAGTACAATATTCACACTATTATAGTCAGATTTCACTCTAAAATGCCAATTTTGGCATGTTTCTCCCATCGATTCCTTAGTTTATTCTGTACAGAAGCTATATACTGCAGGAATGCAAGATGCTTTATATGCATAGCAGTAAAAATGCAGGGAGGCTGATACTCGCTGATAAGATTCTTCTACTTTTTGTTTTAATTTTGTACGATGCTTGGTTCATTCATAATTTTATAATTTACGCAAACTGCTTTAACATGGGGAGAATAGGAGCAAGCGGTGCAGAGTATATTAAGCAGTAAAGCGGTCTGACGCATTTTTCTACTTGGCGCGTTTATTCATTTGGCGTCTATTTTGTTTTTTTTTAGCTTGGCGTTGCAGGTCGACCGCCCTGCTTGATGTATAGCAGTGAAAATGCAGGGCAGGGAAAGAACCCAATTATTTCGAGCTTTTAGTGAATTTCTATTTTCAGATTTTTGCGAATATTGTAAATCTCTCGCTTCTCACTAATATGTGAGAATCGTTTCTCGCTTTAGATCTGTGGGAATAAATATAGATGACAGGAGGCAGTAGTGGCTCTGCGGTTTGCGAGACCCTAGGCAAACATTTTTGAGAGGCCCCTTAAATAATCTTGTGTGAAATAAGACGAGTTTTCAGTTAAAGGCAATGCTCATATGAGTATGCTTTTATGAGAACAAGAGATTTCTTATAATATTTCCTAGACAAATATTTAAAAAATAATATTAATATTTGGAAGATAAAAATTCTGTATTATTTATTGGAACACTATCAGGAATCTACTACTCTTCAAGAAATAAAACTTGAATGTTAAAATGGTATTACTGAACTGAAATATTAAAATGTTATTAGTGCAATTAAAAGTGACCGTGATAAATGAGTTGTCATGGTGGCATAGAGGTTAAATGCTTCAAGCTGGCACACCACAGTCCAGGGTTCATTCCTGCGACTGGCCAAGGTAGACTTATAATTATCTAACTCTGTTAATTTTAGTTATATTTGCCTTTTTCAGTGTGAGGATATGCACCAACTGCGCAATCTTTTATTGATAAGTTATTTATGTTTTCAATGCTAGGGTAGGTTTTGTGTTAATTTGTTTGGCAGTCTATGCCCGCCTTTTGATTTTTTTGCTTGTGTTGATTTGTTTATATTTTTATGGGCAAGGTAGACTCAGCTTTTCATCCCTTGAGTGGATCGATGAGGATATCTTGAAAGCATTTGATTCGATACACAAAATGAAAACTGTTGTGAGATTACCTTATCTTGTAAGAAAAAATGGTTTTCCAATATTCTCTGAACCACACAATCGTTTTATTTATTTTATTATCCAGTATAAAGGTAATTCAAGATAATCAATGTAATTCGAATTATTCTTAATTTTTAATTTTAACTCTTAGCCTTTCTAGATTCATAGCAAAAGTGTTTTTTATCATAAACAACAAGTTCGAAGAGTATTTAAATGCTAATATATGTCAATTCACATTTTTGGCCCCATTGTACATTTTTATAGGAATAGATCATTTATTTCTAGTACATTTATTATGTAGTAGTCCCCTTTTGTGCTTACATAGCTCGCTTAGTGGATGTATGCAAATCAGAATTGGAAAGTTTTTTACAGTTCTAATCACCCAATCTTGAAGAATGTCATAAATCGCTAGCATTACTCTTTTGCCATGGACTTTGTTAAGGGCTCCTTGGTCCAACATCCACTGTCAATAGTATAGAAAATAAAGACTATACATGGAAATGCTTTACTTTTTTCCATACTTCACAAGAGACGAGTGCCGTGATGAGCATTTAGTCGAATAAACTTTAATTTAGAAGCTTTCATAAGCATCGAATATCCATCCCGCAACATAAAGTTTTAAAAATTAATGACAAATGAGAAAGACGTGCCAAAATCAGACTATATAAAATTGTTTGCAAAGTTTTATAGGAATCCCAAAACGTAATTTTTTGAAAACTTTAACTTTAGTTTAAAAACCTTACATAAATTTAAACACTCCCCCATCCCCCCAAAAATATAAAATTTAAAAAAATTGATAATATAAAGTGAAAATAATGAGCAAATTATAATACACCAGTATTTCTTAAATATAGAACTATAAAAAAAATGTCCATTTTTTTTTCTAAAATTCTTTGATTATATTACACTTTAAATTAGCAGAAATCACCCAGCACTCCCACTTCAAAACTTTTTTTTTTTCTGAAGAAAAAATTACCATGGGAAAAGATCTTTGAAATGAACAAATAATGCGGTAAAGACGACATTTCAGTACGAAGAAATACCGTTTGTGACCGTCGTAAATTTCCTTGCTTGAAATAAGAACTCGGCACCACAAAAGATTCATCTTGAACCCATTAAAAAGGAAACATATTCTTTAATAGGCACACATCACTGTACAACGGTTTATTAACTACTAACAAACGCCCTACAAATACATGTTGATTCTTCGAGGTCAACTACTACACTCTGGCGATACAAAAGATTTTCAACGAACAGCATAAAAACGTAACGACTTCACCCTACCGCATGTCATGAAACGAGCGAGTACGGTTACCTTAAAGCCAGGTTACCGCGATGAAATTTTTATTGCCACACTTCACGCATCGGTACGAGTATCGTACTTCAACCAAAATTTTAATTAGAAAGGTATGTAATGTAATTATTTTCCTCATGAAATGTGTCTATGTAATTTCTTTTTCCTGTTACGGCTGTGAAATTGTTTCTTTACCGAGCTCTGTCCAATCAGTATGTGACTGGTTGAGAATCAGTTCACACCCCACATTCATTCGGCAGATTTTATTTATATTTATTTGTAGGTAAATAAAAAAGATATGACAGCCACAGCTACGTCGCTTAGAGGTCGAAGGTCCTGGTTGCTCTTCTGAAATATGAAAGGGAAACGCGACATTATTAACATTGATACTATAGAATGAATAATTCCATTTTTTAGTCTGAATGCAGTGAATTCAATATTGTATACCTCTTTCATCTGCAACCACTGCTTGGGCTGTAGGCTCACTGATGCGCTGTGAAGGCACAGGGGTAGGCTCTTCAACTGAAAAATGAAAGGAAATATGATGGTGTTAGTGTTAGTTTTTGAGTTACAAGCGGAAAACTAACGAGAAAACAGGATTTTCCTCAAAGTAGGAAAGTTAGAAAAAAGCCTAAATTACGATCCCCCCCTACACATTATTTTATTAACGTAACCTCGGTGTCAAAAAATCAATCCATACTTTCGTTCTACGCGGGCCAGTCAAATAGTTAGTTGCACTCGTTGGTAAAAAACAAAACCGGGTTGAAATTATAGAACAAAGTTTTACTAACGTAAAAGTATAATACATAATCTATTTCTCGATATAATCAGCTTTTTTTAAACGTTTGTTGAGGTGTGGAACCAGTTTATCCACGCCATCTACAAAGAATCGCCGTCCAATGTGAGATAACCATTGTAGGGTTGCAACATTTTACCTCCTCATTCGAATGGTATCGTCACGTTGCAAGTTCTTGTTTCGTGGGACCGAAGGTGTCGAAGTCACAAGGTGCAAAATTCCTCAATTCCCTTTTCATTTTTTTTTTAAAAAAACCTCATTAAGGTTGCCGCATGCGGTCTCGCATTGTCATGCAAGTCTTTTGAATGTTTACCTGGTCGTCGACCTGAAGCGACTTTCTCAACCACTTCCGGGTTTCACAATATAGACGCTGCATTGATTGTGGCATCGTCCGGCAAGATTTCGGTATGCACTACACTTTCTCTATCGAAAAACAGCGCCAGCATCACCTTCCCTGCGGATGGAACTATTTGGCAATTCTTTCGAGAAATATGTGTTTCATTTCAGGTGCGAAATGGCGAACCCAAGTCTCGTCACCGGTCCCGATTTAGTCCCAAAAAACATTCACTTCCTGTTGATAACGTTCCAAAAATGCTAGCGCACTTTCAAATCGTTGCACTTTGTGTTGGTCAGTCAATAGACGAGACGTTCTCGCCTACTATGGCACGTCTGTTTTGATGAATGAGTTCATTCCCGCGTGCAACGTTCTCATCTGTCGTCTAAGATGAAGAAATTTATCGTAGATACCTGTACGGCCATTTTCCAATGAGAGATACCATTTGGCGATAGCAAGGAGCGATGTTGCGTTATCACCGTACACTTCGTGCAACTGCCAATAAATGTCAGTGCAGTCACAACCTTTTGCACACAGGAAGCGGATTAATGCACGCACTTCAAATTTGGATACCACGGGCAGCTGCCAAAGCATATTCACGACTCTTTATCAAGAGAACTAAAACTGCCACGTCGAAGCCGATACTGCACCTGCCGCAGCACCTGATGCTCTGTGTTGCCACAAAGTTCCAACGAAATGTCTCTTTCACCGAGATTTTTACGGAGGTTTGCAACAAACTTATTGACTGACCCTCGTACTTTATTTTTATAGAGAAATATGAATAAGATTGTATTTTTCACAGAATTTTGATGTTCAATTTATGGAGCATTGACGTATAAAGGGTTAATATATCGAATTCAATTTATTTCTTCTGTCTTTTCAGGTGCTCAGTACAGATTGTAAGATGCGATTCCACAATGTATCTGGTGTCCACAAATTTAGAAGTTCAAGGTACTGCTGGCAGTTGGTTTTTTGATCATCGTGTACTGATCCGCAGGCGTGACAGAAAAGGAAATGTGCATTTCCTGTGTAAAAGGACCTTCCAATGAAAGCCATTCCTGCGAGCAAATCCCTACTAAAGCCGAAGATGAATTCACCCAATGTGACACATGTAAAAGTAATCTAAATATAAAAAGTTTCAGTGCACAGATTCCCCCTCGCACCAAAAAAAATTTCGAATGTAATTTCTGTGATGGAAAAATTTCACAATCGGGCGTCTTCAATATGCATCATTCGTACGACATTGCTGATAATAGTCTCTGTGCCCGCACAACAGAGAACCTTTTCGAATGCACTGTATGTGAGAAAAGATTTGCTAGACAGGGTAACTTAATTATTCATCTCCGCACCCACACAGGAGAGAAACCTTTCTCCTGCATTATATGTGAGAAGAGCTTTTCTCAACTGTGTACTTTAAAAAGACATCTCCGCAACCACATAGGAGAGAAACCTTTCGCCTGCTCTCTATGTGACAGAAGATTTTCTGACCAACGTTCTTTAAAAAGGCATTTCCGCATCCACGCAGGAGAGAAGCCTTTCGCCTGCACTGTCTGTGAGAAAAGGTTTTCTCTAGAGAATACATTAAAAATACATCTCCGCATCTACACATAAGAGAAACCTTTCGCCTGCTCTGTATGTAAGAAAAAATTTTCTCAACAGAGTGGTTTACAATCACATTTCCGTACCCACAGAGAGAAAGCTTTCGCTTGCTCTGTATGTAAGAAAAAGTTTACATTACATAGTTCTTTAAAAACACATCTTCGCACCAACACAGGGGAGAAACCTTTCGCTTGCACTGTATGTGAGAAAAAGTTTACAGTACAGAGTACTTTAAAAAGACATCTCCGCACCCATACAATCTCCCACCCATAGAGAAACCTTTCGCCTGCACTGTATGTGAGAAAAAATTTTCTCAACGGAGTCATTTAGTTGAACATTTTCGCATCCACACAGGAGAGAAACCTTTTGCATGCACAACATGTGAGAAAAAGTTTTCTCGACAGGGTCATTTAGATACACATCTCCGCACCCATACAGGAGAGAAACCTATCGCCTGCACTCTGTGAGAAAGAGTTTGCTGGACAGGGTTATTTAAAAATACATCTCCATACCCACACAGGAGAGAAACCTCTCGCATGAAACGTACGTGAGAGAAGATTTTCTTTCCAGTGGATTTTGAAAAAGCATCTCCTTATCCATGGAGGAAAAACTTTTTGTCTACACTAAATGTGAGAAAAGGTTTTCTGAACTCAATCATGTACAAAAATGTTTTTACCCACAGATAAATCTCGTCCTCACTGTGTTAGAGAAAAGATTTCTTTCCAGTGTGCTGTAAAAATGTATCTATCCTTTGAGGGATGTTACCTACTTTCTACTATCGTATGAAACGGGATTTTTTGTCCCACCGTGGGGTAAATATCCTTGAAAATCGAATTGAAACTCAGGTTTGACTGTGTTTATTTAAAGGCGGTATCGCACGTAAAAATATTTTGGAATTAATTTAATGTTTTATGACATTATTTTTCGTCTGAAAATATTTTTAAATACATCAATGCCGCATCATTCTCGACCCATGATCCTTGATAGGATACTTGACCCACACAAGTGATTGTAGTAAAACAACTTGTCATACCTGTTCACACTGCAGGAAGGGGTATAATGAAATTTCACTTCTGCTATAGTTCTAGTTTTTGCCTAATATGAAATTATAATTTTTGAGATTTTACTGTTCTTTCTGCATCTGTTGTGTTCTGTAAATTGGAAATAAGCATGTATAATGATATATTAATAAATATTTTATGGCTTCATATCGAGACTGAATTAATTTTCGCTTTTGTCTCTCTATATTGTTTTAAAGTAATTTAGATTTTATTAGAATGGTTTTACTAATGTGCAGCCAAACTTATATTTAACTCATGTAGCATCTATGGGTTCCTCCCTGCTTGACATCTGAACTAAAACAGAAACGGCTGGATATTGCAATTCTGTAGAAACCTTTCTCTAGTCATTAGAGGACTCAACAAATGTCGCAGACTGCGAGGAATAAATTATCTTTCTAAATGTCGGGACTTTGTTATTGAGAAGCAAGGGACTATATAGGACTGTTGAGAGAAGCTGTCAGAAATCAAATAGGTATACAAAAACTAATTTAGTGTGCATTACTTGTGAAATGTCCCTCGTTTTTAGACAGGAAATGTTTTGCTTTCACTCTGAGAGTGGCACCGGAAATTAGAGAGAAAATCTGTGGAAGTGACGTTTCGCATTATAAGACGGAAGTCTGATTGGTATTTAAATTAAGTTTTTATGAATTTGTTTAGCAAATTTGCTGGGCAGCTAACATATGCGATAAATTTTGGTGTCTTGATCTAATTAAATTTAATCTTGTAAGCGAAAATACGAGTGTATATAAAATTCGTAAGAATGTGGAAGCATCAGTTAGAAAATTTATTTTGCCGAAACGTCGTCGCTGGCAATTCCACTGCCGTGTACGCTAATGGCTGCTGGAGCACGTAAAATTGTCGGGGCTGCAATGTCCTCCAAGTTCTCAAAATTACCTCTGGAGGTGCGGTGTCGAGTGTTCCGGTCCTTTGGCCAAGTCGGACTCCGACCTTTGTGGTGCCAGTCAAAACAGGAGCCGTACCTTCATCTCCCATAGCCTTCGGGACTTGATCTGATGTTGCTGTCGGTCAAGGGGCATAAGCAACAACAACAAACGTCTGAATGCCGAGATGATTTAAATATTTCCGCTGACCAAGTACATCCAGTTATATTAAGGTTCTCTCCACTGGAGAGGATACCTCCATGAAACAAAGTTCACATCGTCCACAAACGGTTTGAAGAGCTTGATGGAGTCTTCATCTTCCTTAGAAGGCATCCACAATAGACAGTCCTCAATCCAATGAAGCACTTGTGGCACGAAGTCAAAAGGGGCATCAGGCAGCTGGATTCACTCAATCTTAGAGAACTGAAAAGTGCAGTTCATCGGGAAGGGTCTCAAATTCAAGCCATCTTCCAACTTCTCAGAGTCCATGTCATAGGGAATCGAAAGAGAGCAAAAGGTGGCTGAATGATGCACTGGGTAGGTGGTCATTATAAATTGGGCACTGTGTATGCACACCTCTGAGCTGTGATTGAATAACTAACCAGATGCAAACGTTTAAGTTCGATTCTTTCTAATTCTAATGTGGATTTCAGTCTCTAATGGTGGGAGGTAGAAAGTCCACGAGACATTTTCTATGGCCTCGTTAACGAGAAGAAAGAAAAGAAATCATTAGATCCCTAGTTAATTCCGTATAATTGGTCTCTTTCAAAGTCTGAAATCAGGGCCCGACTTTGACCCAATGGGGCCCTGGGCAAAGCAGACTTTGGGGGCCCCCTCCAAGGACAGATCCAGAGGGAGGCCATGTGCCCCCCCCCTCCAGGAGTAGATTTCCACATGAACATGTGGGACAATCACCAAGGCCCCCCCCCCATAAATTCAGACCGGAAATTCAAAAAATTTTCGACCAACAAGTCAAACATTTGAAAAATAATAATAATAATAATAATGTGTTAATTAATTTACTTTTAATGTTAATTAATAAATTCAGGAAATTTTCTTTTGAAATTAATATAGTGGGTGCACTGTGCCCCACCCAGGATTTTTTTTCTGTATCCGCAACTGCCCACCTTTACTGAATTAACCTAAAACCAAATTTTCAAAAATATGTACAACTTAATACTAAATTAGGGGGCCCCATAAATTTGGGGGCCCTGGGCAAGTGCCCCACTTGCCCATGCGGAAATCTGGGCCTGTCTGAAATTCTAACTGAAATCGTGAGGAAGTTTGTTGCCCCGAGTGAGATTGACCCAAATTTCACCAGAAATTAATACTATGAAATCTTAGTATGAACTGCCCCCAAACAGATAATTTCATCAGAAGCGTTTACATTTGCTGATCGCAGTTAGCATAAATCTTAAAGTGTAAGCAAAATAGATCTTGACGAGAATATTTTCCTATCTTTGTGCGAGTTCTCGTTGTTTTAATTCGTGTAGAACATCTGAATGCCGAAAGGATTTAAGTATTTTTAGTCATATTAACCCATTTAAGACTGGCGTTGCGAAAACGCAACATTATTTTCTGTATTTTTTAAAGGCATGTTCAAAATTTTGTACTTCTGAAGTAACATTTTTATTTTATTCTCTATACTTCAATTGATCATAATAATTTTTTTGTTTCCTCATTTCCCCACTTTTAGCACTTGCAAAAAATTGTTTTTATTCTGGTGTTTTGAAAGGGAAAAAAATGACTATTTTCAAATAATAACCTTAGATAGCAGCACATGATAAATTTCCAATTTGATGCTTGTTCCGAGTTTACTAGAGACTAAAGAACAAAATGGCTTCAACAGATAAATCCTAATTTTTGTTTTTATGTTTCTCAATTCATATTTTTAAAAATGTTGCGAAAACGCAACATCAGTCCAAAGTGTTATACTGATTTCCAATGTGTTTTATTAGTGCTGCCTAGTTTTTCATGCAGTAAATTGGTATTGTTTGCATTTCGGATAAGTTTGTCTCTAGAAAAAAGCTATTTTTGACATTGGAAGAGACATTGGAGTATTTTCATGGGCTAGATGATGATATTTCAGAATCTTCCTCAACAGAAGCTAATGAGGAACCATAATTCGTCATTATCCCTCCAGATCCGGATAATTTGACGGATGAAGACGATATTGATGATAATATTTTATGTGAAAATGTCGAATCACCTAAAGACATTGCAGATGAAATCGACATTTTCTGTTTCTAATAAATGTAAAAGTAAGAAATATAGTAAGAAAAAGGAGCATATTGTATGGGAAAAAGGGAGACTCTACATGGATGTAATGAATTCTAAAATAAGTTTATTAGAGTTTAAGAGATCTATATCTTTGAGAGAGCCATATCTTTGATAAAAAGGCTTGAAGAAATGCCAATGAATTCTGTTTTACCTGAAACTTCACATATTGGAAGACCATCTTCAATTCAAAATCTAATTCTCAACGAAACTCGGAAAAACCGTATGGGCCATATTATTACTAAAAATAGTAAAAATAAACAAAAAAATGTAAACACTGCAAAAATCAAACAATTTCTGTATGTAATAAGTGTAATGTACCTCTTCATGCTAAATGTTTCAAAGATTTTAAAAATTTAAAAAAAAAATTTATAATTTTAAATTTTTATATTTTTAAAATTTTTATATCGCTTTGGACTGATGTTGCAAAAATGCAACATTTTGTAACTCTCGTAAAAATAAATTTAATTTTATGGAACCAACTTATTTGTGTAATTAATGTTCTAAGAAGTGTTAAAACACTGTTTGGTGCATTTCCAATAAAGGACATGGAGCGGTCCTATAAAGGTCATTACAATAATTTATAATCTTAATATTGACACAATAAAGGTCATTACAAATTGGGCACTGTGTATGCACACCTCTGAGCTGTGATTGAATAACTAACCAGATGCAAACGTTTAAGTTCGATTCTTTCTAATTATAATGTGGATTTCAGTCTCTAATGCTGGGAGGTAGAAAGTCCACGAGACATTTTCTATGGCCTCATTAACGAGAAGAAAGAAAAGAAATCATTAGATCCCTAGTTAATTCCGTATAATCGGTCTCTTTCAGAGTCTGAAATTCTAACTGAAATCGTGAGGAAGTTTGTTGCCCCGAGTGAGATTGACCCAAATTTCACCAGAAATGAATACTATGAAATTTTGGTATGAACTGCCCCCAAACAGATAATTTCATCAGAAGCGTTTACATTTGCTGATCGCAGTTAGCATAAATCTTAAAGTGTAAGCAAAAAAGATCTTGACGAGAATATTTTCCTATCTTTGTTCGAGTTCTCCTTGTTTTATCTCGAAGGATTTAAGTATTTTTAGTCATATTAAGAGTTCACCCTACTGGAGACGGATATCTCCATGACACAAAGTGTAAACTATGTCTTTATTATAGGGAAACCCATGTTACTGTTTTTCCTCACTATGATCTTGCGCGGTTCGAGAAAATGCAAAATTTAAAGTTTGTTAAGTGTTTGTAGTCAAACGCAAATAGGTTTACGACAATGCGTCTTAAAATACTCAGATTAGCGGAAGAACCCTCGATGTGTTCAAGAAGAAATCGTAATTATTTTAGTCTTCAACGAATTTGAAGTAAACTTCCATGCTGCTCACATATGCCAATACTTCAAGCCGATAATTTTCAGCAGATATTCAAGAGCTCTTTATAACTCTATAAAATACATCCATTATACAATATAATTTCCAGCATATCTACTTATGAAATCCGAGATTAAGTCAACAATCAACAAAACTCGTGTGAT